>JAHRHZ010000150.1:61607-149995 GCA_024137785.1 Ginglymostoma cirratum | reverse complement strand
CAGTGTGATACAGAGACCGGAACTGTACACACTGACTCCCAGTGTGATACAGAGACCAGAATTGTACACAGTGAATCCCAGTGAGATATAGAGACTGGAACCTTAGTGACTCCCAGTGTGATATAGACACTGGAACCTTACACAGTGACTCCCAGGGTGATACAAAGACAGGAACTGTACACAGTGACTCCCAGTGTGATACAGAGACCGGGACTGTACACAGTGACTCCCAGTGATTGATACAGAGACCGGGACTGTACACAGCGACTCCCAGTGTGATACAGACAATGGAGCTGTACACAGTGACTCCCAGAGTAATACAGAAATGAATGGTGCACAGTTCATGCACAAGTCTCATTATAAAGTTCTATGCAAGTTTAATGTAATGTCTGGGATTTCCTATTCCACGTTTTGAATGTAAAATAAATCCCAGGGCTCTGCTTTTTAATATCCTTATTTACCCAGTTTGTTCCTTCTAGAGATCTATCTGTCCCCCAGATGACTTGTTTGTCTCGCCATGTGATGCCTTAGTTATTTTTGTTGTTGACACTTCTAACTGAAATGGTATCGTATGTGGTTTTGGCACACTCAGATCACAATGTGGGAGACTGAGTACAGCCTTGTTTATGCCTGTTTACTGCATTGCCTTGCCTGCCTCTTACCGATACAGAGTTGAGGTTACAGCACCGGAATAGGTTCCTGCCGATGATCATGGCGCATGCAATGGCCATCACCAACTCAGCCACAGTGAACAACTGTAACAGGATCACAAAGCTGACCGGGGCCATCTGTGGACGAAAGCACAATGACATTTACCTGCTTTGCTCATGACAGTCAAGACATGTAAGGACACTGACACGACAGGTGAAAATAAACACATACCGGGAGCAAATTGTATCATAGATAATAGGAACTGCAGATGCTGGAGAAGCCGAGATAACAAGGTGTGGAACTGGATGAACACAGCAGGCCAAGCAGCATCATAGGAGCAGGAAAGCTTGATGTTTCAGGCCTAGACCCTTCATCAGAAATGGGGGAGGGGAAGAGGGTTCTGAAATAAATAGGGAGAGAGGGAGAGGCGGATAGAAGATGGATAGAGGAGACGATAGGTGGAGAGGAGACAGACAAGTCAAAGAGGTGGGGATGGAGCCAGTAAAGATGAGTGTAGGTGGGGCGGTATGGGGGAGATAGGTCAGTCCAGGGAGGACGGACAGGTCAAGGGGGCAGGATGAGGTTAGTAGGTAGGAGATGGGAGTGGGGCTTGAGGTGGGAGGAGGGGATAGGTGAGAGGAAGTACAGGTTAGGGTGGCAGGGACGAGCTGCGCTGGTTTTGGGATGCGGTAGAGGGAGGGGAGATTTTGAAGGTTGTGAAGTCCACAATGATACCATTGGGCTGCAGGGTTCCCAAGCTGAATATGAGTTGCTGTTCCTGCAGCCTTCGGGTGGCATCATTGTGGCATTGCAGGAGGCCCAGGATGGACATGTCGTCTGAGGAATGGGAGGGGGAGTTAAAACGGTTCACGACTGGGAGGTGCAGTTGTTTATTGCAGACCAAGCGCAGGTGTTCTGCAAAGCAGTCCCTAAGCCGCCGCTTGGTTTCCCCAATGTACAGGAGGCCACAACGGGAACAGCGGATGCAGTATACCACATTGGCAGGTGTGCAGGTGAACATCTGCTTGATGTGGAAAGTCTTCTTGGGGCCTGGGAAGGAGTTGAGATGGGAGGTGTGGGAGCACGTGTAGCACTTCCTGCGGTTGCAAGGAAAATTGCCGGGTGTGGTGGGGCTGGAGGGGAGTCACGGAGAGAGTGGTCCCTCCGGAAAGCAGACAAGGGCGGGGAGGGAAAAATGTCTTTGGTGGTGGGGTCGGATTGCAGATGGCGGAAGTGTCGGAGGATGATGCGTTGGATCCGGAGGTTGGTGGGGTGGTACGTGAGGATGAGGGGGATTCTATTTTGGTTGTTATTGTGGGACGGGGTGTGAGGGATGAGTTGTGGGAAATGCGGGAGACACGGTCGAGGGCGTTCTCGACCACTGCGGGGGGGAAGGTTGCAGTCCTTGAAGAACAAGGACATCTGAGATGTACGGGAGTGGATCGAACTGTTCCAGGACACAACCCAGCTGGTACCCTCCTCACACGGTCTCACATTGCACTGTTCTCTGATCACCCGTCCTTCGGTACTCTACTCTCAGTCTGCCGCGCTCCATGTGCCTTTAGTGAGATTCACGCCGTTATTACTCATTGCCAGGCAGCTTCTTAATTCTAACTGTCGCCGTTCTCCTAGATTTCTGAAAGCATCTCATTGCCTGTCTAATCTGCTTCTCAATGATGTCTTGCTTTCTCTGTCGGCGTCCTCCCCTTTGGCCCATTACTTTGCATCCCAACAACAAGAAAAATAAATTTAATTGTCAGTAGTCCTCAATCTCAACTTTCAGGCTCCCTACCTATTAACGCCTCCTGGGATGGCCTCAATGATCAATGACCTGAATGCATCTGTCATCTCTCTGCCAACCAAAACTGAATACAAGGCCCTGAAATTCATTCAGGGAGGGAGGAAGCGATGTGATGGAAAATCAAATGTATTGATGTACCCATATAAATAGTATGGCAGGCACATGGATGGTTCTACGCTCCCCACCCACTTTTCAAGCATGTACAAACATTTCCAGGTAAGGTCTCTCCAGCTCATCCAGTTTCTCCCACACAATATTCCAACATGGACCACCTCTATCTCATCAAAACCATGTATCTGCTGGGAAAAGGTGAAATAGCCAGCATTAAAAAAAAGTTCCTTAAATAAGGCGTGGAAATCAAAACGAGTTCAGGTGATTACTCCGCCTCTAACTTTCCTGCCATTCCTCCCCTTTTGAAAGAAATAGGAGCAGTGAACTAACCCTGCGCATTCAGTAAAAAAAAAAAGCAAGTAGTGAAGCAAGTGCGGAGGTTGACAATGCTCCCACTCTGTTTTTCTCTTCGGCATGCTCACTCCTCCAAGGTTCTTGCCCTTTCTCTTTCAATTTATATCGTGACATGGAGGAATAACTGTTTTTCCCTTTATTCATTAATGGGATGAGGGTGTTGCTGATCAGGCAGCATTTATGGCCTGTCCCTAATTGCCCAGAGGGCAGTTCAGAGTCAACCACATTGCTGTGGGTCTGGAGTCACATGTAGGCCCAGACCAGGTAAGGATGGCAGTTTCCTTCCCTAAAGGACATTAGTGAACCAGATGGGTTTTTTCAACAATCAACAATGGATTTATGGTCATCATTAGATTCTTAATTCCAGATATTTTATAAATTCAAATTCCACCATCTGCCATGTTGGGATTTGAACCCAGATCCCCAGAACGTCATCTGGGTCTCTGGACTAACAGTCCAACGATGGCACCACTAGGCCATCGCCTCCCCCTTGAGGGATATCAGTGACGTGTTTCTTCTCTTTGTTAGGAGGTGGAGGCATCTGGTGTCCTGTAACATAACCTGGTAGAGTGGGTTTATCTTTAACTCCTTCCCAGCTTCCAGAGATCCTGACTGCCTTACGCAGCCACGCCAGGAAAGCACTGCAGTCCTCTACCCACCAGGATGGAAATATACAGCCCAATCCTTGGAGAAAAAGGTGATTGAAGTTAGTCACTGAACATCAACCCCAGTGGACATAGTAGGAGACCCTAATGGGTCAATTCACTTTCATCCTGTGACACGAGGCTAAGTAAGTTCTCTGGTGTGGATGATGTAAAGGGATGAGGAGTGATCTCAGTGAGACATGCATGATGCTGAAGGGCTGGACATTGAGAGATTGTTTCCGCTGATCAAGGAATCTAAAACATGGCAGAGAGATGATAGAGGGCTGATTATTCAGGACTGCAATGAGGGAAAATGTCTTCACTCAAAGGACTGTGAGCCTATAGAATTCTCTGTTGTAAAGAATGTGTCGTTTAAGGTTCTTGTGAAAGTTTGTAGCTCGGGTTGTGGATGAGCTTGTTGGCTTGCTCACTGAGCTGGCTGGTTATCATACAGACATTTCATCACCATGCTAGGTAATATAGTGCAACAACCAACAAACATTTGGAATTAGACCCCACATACACACCCATGCAGAACAGAACCAGAAATGACACAACCCAACTTAACAGGCTGGATCACATAAATACCAAATAGAGTAGAACAACATCGTTTCATCAGAGCCTGCACTGATGATGGTACCTAGCATGGTGACGAAAAGTCTGTACAATAACCAGCCAGCTCGGCAAGCAAGCCAACAACCTCACTGTGCCTTTTGCTTAAATTTTGATCATGGATTGGAATGGATTAAGGGTCATTTTAAAATCCAAAGACTGAGGAAGGAATTGCTGCACTCTTGGAAACAAGTTACAGAGTTATAGAGTCATACAGCATGGAAACAGACCCATCGGTTCAACTAGTTCATGTCGACCATAATCCCCAAACTAAACTAGTCCCACCTGCCTGCTCCAGGCCATATCTCTCCAAACAATTCTTTTTCATGTACTTACCCAAATGTCTTTTAAACGCTGTAACTGTACCCATATCCACCACTTCCTCTGCAAGTTCATTCTACACACGGACCACTCTCTGTGTAAAAAAGTTGCCCATCATGTCTTTTTTAAATCTTTCTACTTTCACCTTAAAATATGGCCCCTTCTCTTAAAACCCTCCACCCTAGGGAGAAGATTCCTGCCATTCTCCTCACTTATACCCCTCATTATTTTGTAAACCTCGATAAGATCACCCCTCAACCTCCTATGCTCCAGTGAAAAAAAGTCCCAGACTTTTCTCATAACTCAAATCCTCCACTTCTGGCAACATCCTGCTAAATCTCTTCTGAACGTTATCCAGCTTATAATATCCTTCCTGTAACAGGGTGACCAGACCTGTACACGGTGCTCCAGAGGAGGCCTGGAATTAATTGAGAGTTGCGTTTACACTGTAGCTTTGCAAGCAGTGGGGGAGGGAGGGATAGGATGGCTCAGAAATGGGATGGATATGCAGGATGAGTTTTGGCCAGCAACAGATTTCTGATTGGTTTGTGCAATTGTGACCAGTTATGGACACCGGATATCATCAGCCTGACAATAATGTTGTGAAGTTGGTAGAGAATTTGATGTTTGTAAAATGATAGGGGGTAAAGAGTGTGTGGTCCCTTTAAAAGATTATGTGTTTTTTCTAGGCTTGGAGATTTTTTAAAAAAAGTGCAGGTGCACAGAGAGCTACTGAAATTGAAATGTTATATCAAAAGGCTGTGTGGTTAACAACCCAGACAGTGGCTTGATTTGTTATTAAGGCAACCTGTTTGAAAATCAGTCAATGAATTTAAACCAGGCACTCAGAGACTAAAAACAATTACATTTAAATCTGATGGTTTGGACAACCTAGGACCAATCCTATTTTAAGAAGTTGGCAGGCCATCACGGGCATAAAAGAAGAGGGCATTCAAAAATCGATGTGAGAGCAACTCCCATCTGTTAGAGTTAACCATCAGCCCTAAAGAGTAAATCACTAGCTCTCACAGAATTCTCTAAGCTCTCCAAAAAACCACCATATGTTTAAAGGAGCGGCACGGTGGCTCAGTGGTTAGAACTGTTGCCTCACAGCGTCAGGAACCCAGGTTCGATTCCACCCTCGGGTGACTATCTGTGTGGAGTTTTCACATTCTCCCTCTGTCTGCGTGGGTTTCCTCCAGTTTCCTCCCACAGTCCAAAGATGTGCAGGTTAGGTGGATTGGCCATGCTAAATTGTCCCATAGTGTTCAGGATGTGCAGGCTAGGTGGGTTAGCCAAGGGAAATGCAGCATTACAAGGATAGAGTGGAGGGATAGATCTGGGTGGGATGCTCTTTGGAGGCTTGGTCAGTATGAACCGTTGGTCCAAATGGCCTGTTTCCACACTGTAGGAGTTCTGGGGTACAATAGCACTCTTAAGTAATATTCCTGATACAAGAATTTGATGGAGAAAGGTGTTCCTGACTGAAGAACAGCAGAGAAGGCACTGAACATTCCAGAAGACGTATCCTGGCTGTAATTTTGAGAGACTAAGTTTTAATTTTTTAAAATTTAATTTGGTTTATATAAGTGGGACTTATATTTATTGGAACAGCACACCATTAGAATTTTTTTTATTTGGGAATGGTTAGTAGTTAAGGGGGAATCATTTGGTTTGTTAGTAGTTCTGTTAATTTGTTCACTGTTAGAGTTAGATAAATAAATTGTTACTTGTTAATTATAGAGTTCATTTCATTTAACCTCCCCTTTATAACAGATTGGGAGGTGAGAGGCAAGTTATACCACTTTTCACATTTCCTTTAACAGATTACGAAGTGAAATGAGCTTCTCTAGGTGTTTTGGTTTTCGTTATTCGGGGTCGGGGGAGTGACCTCTGCTTCATAGCAGTGAAAACTCAAGAGTGGTTCCCTGGGTCTGGACAATATAGAGACAAGAGATCTCCAGACTGGAAGAAGAAGAGTGTGTTTCAATCTCTCTGCAGCAAAATAACTCAAGCCTGGAACCGGTCACTTATTCTCTCCCACCATTTGCTCTAAGTTTTTGCCTCAAACCCATGATTGTGAAACAGAATAATTATTGTGCCTTCACAGAAAGGTGAAAGAACCTGGAAGGAAGGAAAATGGAAAATATAAGGCCTTGGGAAGAAAAAGGTCACCTCATCTGTGAACTGGTGCTATTGAACTGTGATTTCCCAATAATTTTTTCTGCACCCATTGTGCCATTTTTTCTCTGCATGTAGATGTGTGGTAATAATTCGAAAAGAGTGTTCGTGTAGAACTGGTAGAGTTATGTGTTGATAGTTCAGAGCTGTTTACCTGTGGTTAGATTTACAGTTTAAGTACAGGATATTGGTCAGTGTTTCGTGTTAAACTGATTCATCAGACAGGTAAATTAGGGACTTTGTTACTTTGATTAAATTATTAAGTTTTGTGACAAATCTGGAGGGAATCAGCATACTTTCCCAAGTGACTCAATGTACTATCCCAGTAGAAGCTCCATTGTTGAATACATTTAAGGCTAGGGAAATAGTACTAAAGGGCAGGGCAGGCTTTGATTAGCTGACCGGCCTACTCCTGCTCCTATTTCTTCTCTTTCCCTCCTTATTTGCAGCTCAAAGATGCTTCCCAATCTGAAGAGGGAAATGAATTCAGGTGCCCTCCGTGTCTCGGGAAAACTAGGCTGGTGTTGCAACATTACTCCCATAGCGACCAAGGACTATGCTGAGGTGCATTTGCAGAGGCAGTGGTATTATCACTCGGCTGTTAATCCAGAGACCCAGATGATGTTCTGGGGACCTGGGTTTGAATCCCGCCATAGCAGATAGTGGAATTTGAATTCAATAAATATCTGGAATTAGGTGTCTAATGATGACCATGAGTCCATTGTCGATTTTTGGGAAGAAACCCGTCTGGTTCACTAATGTCCTTTAGGGAATGAAACTTCCATCCTTACCCAGTCTGGCCTACACGTGACTCTGGACCCACAGCAATGTTGTTGGCTCACAACTGCCCTCTGGGCAATTAGGAATGGGCAATAACTGCTGGCCTGGCCAGCCACGCCCTCATCCATGAATGAATGAAGAAAAAAAGTTTACTGTCAGCCTTACTGGTTTTAATCAGGTGGGCTCCTGTGTTCTTCAAACTCTGTTTGAGGGTCTCGACATCTAACATAACTGGAGGACCATGGGAGTGTTGAATGGACATCTGATCATGGAAGATATTTTCTCTTAGTATACTGGATGGCCATGATCTCACTGAATGCCATAACAGAGTTGAGGGGTTGAATGGCCTCTTTTTCCCATCTTTGAAGCCTTCAACTCCCTTTCAGCCCGTAAGAGCTTTTCGCATCAGGGGTTCAGCATTAAAATCCTAGATTTAGTCTTGCTTTGAAGAGGCAGTTAAGGAAATGTCACAATTACGTGCGTGGAACCAACGGTAAGCTAAGTTGAATTGAAATGAATTAGCTTTATTGTCACATGTACCCAAATGAGTATAGTGAAAAGTTTACAGTCGCTGCATTACAGCGCCACCTTACGTACAAAGTTATCTAGGTACAGATACTTAAGATCAAATTCTTAGGAAACATAAAAAAAATTATAAAAGTAAAGAAACAAATAGTTCACCATTATCGTATAAATAAACTAGAAAAGTGATCCGACCCAGTGCATATCAGCACCCAGCCTCAAGGGAGAACTTTTGCCTATGATGCCTGGGCTTTCTCTGACAGTGAGAAGTGTCCTGACAGATGGGAACTTTAGCTTTTTGATCCATGCAAACAGGGACTGGAGAGAGCTATATTGGTGACTAGCCTGTCATCAGCAGGGAGTGTACATGGACAGAACCAAGGCACTTTGCCATCCACTTTGCAACTCAACCCGTGCTGTCTCCAGCCCTCCGTGATCTCAGCACTCCTTCAGTTCCGATCTTCGGAGCATCCCCTTCCATTGCTGCACCATTCAGCTGCCTGGGTCCCTGAGTGCAGGAATTCCTTCCCTTAAGGCTGACCTCTTTGACTAAACATTTGGTGACCCCCTACCACATGGCTCATTGGCAATTTTGTCCATTGGCCACTCCTTAAATGTGCCCTGGGATGTTAAAGACACTGTAGGAATTAAAACAAGAAATGCTGGAGTTCACAGCAGGTCAGGCAGCATCCACGGAGAGTGAGAGCAAGCTAACAATTCAAGTTTAGATCTTTTCATCAAAGCTGGCATGAAGCGTGGAGGGGACAGCATTAATGCTACAGTTCGAGGTCGGGTGGGGGGAGAGTGGAGTGACCTTCAGTGACCACTGTATAAATGAAAGTTGCTTTGGAACATTTCAGTCTCATTGGGGTGATCCTGGGAGATGAGACTTTCAACAGGGGACTGAAAATGCATCTGTCGTAATCAACCTGAAAAGTCCAAGCATACGAAATAAGTTTTTTATATTGCTGAGAAAGAGCCTCACTGGATCAAGCATTTTGTCTTGACCCCATCAGGACAGAATCGTAAGAATACCAAATCTTAAAAGGAGCATTAATTTAGGCTGCATGAGAAGAGGATTTCCTGATTGGCTGGCATTGTCATGAAGAATGCACCATGGAAGTAACTGGTGTGGCTCTTTCCTTGGCAAAAGTTGCAGTTTTGATTAAAAATTCGATATGGTACAAGACTTGCACTTACTGGCCGGTGTGCTCCATGATAATAATCATAATAAACCAATGGATAATACAGGGACATGGAATATGCAATAATCCCTAGTCCTGCCATGATTGCACTGATAACATTTGATGCAAATACAACCTTTACCTGCAAAACACACACAATGATATTAGGGAATGTTTCCTGAGAGGCTCACAGAGACATCACGCAAGAGTAGGAAGAGCCTCTTTTTTATATACACCGTCTTGTGGCTAAAGTACTTTAGCAAAGTGAAGTTACTATGGAAAGCATGGAGAGTGGCTGCCAATTTTCTTCCATGAACAGCAGAGCATTAAGTGACTGCATCGTTTGTTTTAATGCCCTTGGTGCTGGAAGACAAGGGAGAACTCCAGTTCACTTCAATTAGAGTCTGATCACTACCTTGTTGATCTTTGTGGGACCTGGTGTGCATTTACTACCATGCAGCAGCAAATAAATAAACTTCCTAAACTTGCTTCAGTAGCTGGGAAGAACTTTGGGATGTCCTGAAGCGATGGTATGCTTTACATAAATACACATGTTTGATTCCAATCAGCACAGAGCTTGTTATCGTTTTGTTAGAATGTCTTGGTGCCACAAAATCGTCTTTGGTCGATTGTCTTATCCCATCAGGACAGAATCACAAGAAAACCAAATCTTATAGGGAGCACTAATTTATGCTGCATGGGAAGACGATATTCTGATTGGTTGGCAAGTGAACTCTGACTAGTAGGGGTACTGTCACGGTGAATACACCATGGAAATAACTTGTTTGACTGGTGTTACTCTTTCGTTGGCAATATTTGATGTTTGGTCAAATGTTATCCTGAAGTTAATGACGGTCACTTTCACCTCCCCTCTTGCGTTCAGCTCTTTTCTCCAAACATATGAACATACATTTAAATTAGGAACAGCAGTAAACCCCTCAGCCCCTCAAACGTGCACTGCCAGTGGAGAAAGTCATGGCTCATCTGATTAACCCACATTGCTGCCTACTCTGATAACCTGTCTTATCAAGAATCTATCCCCCTTGGCCTTTAAAATATTCAAGCACTCTGCTTCCCCCACCTTTTACCCTCTGAGAAAAAGATTTCTCCTCACCTCTGCTTCCCCTCTTGCCTTTACCTGATTTACAGCTATTTTTGGGATGTTACTTGGAAGATCCATGGAGAAGACTAATAGAAAATATCTGTTCATTTCCTCTGCCATTTCCTTTTAATTATTAATTCTCTAGACTCACTTTCTCTCAGAGCAAAGCTTGCTACGTTTGTTCTGTTCTAAAAAATCTTCAGAAACTCTTATTATCTGTTTTAACATTTCTAGCTAACTTTCAATCATTTGTGAATCTTTCCCTCATTAATTGTTTAGCCATTCTTTGTATTTTTAAAAATATTCCATCCAATCTTTTGACCCGCCACTTAACTTTGCGTAATTGTATGCTTTTTCTTTAATTTTGATACCATCTTTAACTTTTTTTAGTTAATTACAAATGGTGTGTCCTCCCCTTGGAATTTTTACTTTTCGTTGGAGTCTACCTGTTCTGTATATTCCCCTTGAATATCTGCCATGGAATCTTTACGAACTGGTTTCAAATCTAATTTTCTGGGTCATTTTAACTAGCTATGCTTTTGTGTCCTCATAACTGTCCTGTTTTATGTTTCAGCTATTAGTTTTGAATTAGTTGGGTTCCCTCAAACTGAACGCAAATTTCAATTGTATTATGATTACTGTTGCCGACAGGCACCTTCACTGTGAGAATACTAATTATTCCTATCACATTTACAACATCAGGTGCTGTTCCAAGAAACTCTCCTGATAACATTCTATGAACTCCCTATTTGGCTACATTTACGCATCTGATTTTTCCAGCTCAAATGTAGCCTAAAGCACCCTTTTCTAAAAGGCTCCATTTATTTCTTTCTTCACACTGTATCCCTCCTTGTGGTTACTGTTTGTGCTCCTGCCTACCACTCTCACAAATGGCTTCTTGCATTGATCGTTTCTGATTGCTAACCAGACCACTTCCAAGTTTCCTCAACCGAGCTCATTCCTCACGACTGTACCAACGCTATCATTTATTGAGAACATAACTCTCCACTTTCTCCCAGTTTGTTGTACCTGTCAATATTAATTTTATGCCATGCTGTAGTCTCTACCTGTGTGTGTTTTACCTATTGTTCTAACCAACCCATTCAGAGATGTTATTAAATGTCTCTCCATTTTGAACAACACTAGGTGGAAGTACTGAGGGTGGTAAGGGCACAGAATGTACTCTGGGTGGGGTCTTCGATGTCACCAGGAGTGGCTCAGCAGCACCACTACTGATTGTGCTGTTTGAGTCCTAAAGGACATTACTGCTAGATTGGGTCTGCAGCCAGTGGTGAGGAAAACAACAAGAGAGAAAAACAAACTTGATGTCATCCTCTCCAGTCTACCAGCTGCAGATGCATCTATCTGTGATAGTTACGGTAAGGGTGGTCGCCTTGTGGAGGTGAGGTCCCATCTTCATATTGAGGCTATGTTGTGTGGCGCCATCACTGTGATAAATAGGATAGTTTATAAATTAATTTAATTTAGTTTATAAACTAATAACAAATGTACAAACAAATCATAGACCCTATGACGTCTCACAGCATTTGGTCAAACCCCAGCCCCCGCAATGCCCGCAGCTGAAGAATTTGCTGAGGACAGTGTGGGAGTTGGGGTTTGACCAGATGCCGTGTGAGGCGTCACAGGGCCTACGACATCTCCCAATGCTGAGGATGCCCCAGGACAGCTCCCTCCCACATGTTTCTCACCTCTGCTTGGCCTGTCCTACCAGTGGGACTGGGTATGCCCAGGGGTAGTGATGATGGTGTCTAGGACATCGAGTCCCTGAGTTATGACTATGTCAAGCTGTTGAGTGACTAGTCTGTGGGACAGCTGTGGTAATGAGGGCTTTGCTGGATGGACAGCACAGGGTTTGCTGTTGTTTCCGGTGCCCTAAGATGATGCTGGGTGGTCCTCCCACTTCTATCGTCCTTTGTCTTTGTGCAGTTTTAAACAATGGAGTGGTTCATTCGGCCACTTAACAGTCAACCAGATGTGGAGTCATGTGAAGGCCAGCCTGAGGAAGGTCGACAGATATTCTTCCCTATGGGACAACAATGAGCCAGATTTGTTTGTACGGCAACCCACAGTGGTCTCATGCTCACCATTATTGTGATGATCGTTTGTTCCCATGTTTACTAATTACTTAAATTTCAATTCCAACAACTGCAGCTGGATTAGATTACCTTACTCTGGTGATTTGCATTTGCAAACTCAAATATCCCAGCAAATACTGACCTTGAACGAGTTTGATAGGTCCTTTATTTCAGTTGTTAATGCTCCTGAAATGATGTACTGTGAAGGAGATTGACAGAATAGTTAAAATTTGTTTGCAGACACACAAGCTATCTCAGTCCACAGTGCTGGCCGTTATCCGCAAAAGCTGAGGCTACATCTGCACAATGACAGCTTCTAATCATGAACTGATTTCTCACAGATGGTAATCTACTTTCACCGTCTGTGTTCAGTGCTAACACTGAGCCACAGGAAGGATATATTGGTACTGGCAAAAGATCACAGGGATAAAAAAGAGGCTAAATTCTGAGGAAAGACTGCACCTATCCATGCTTGTACATTTCTAAATCCAACTGTTTGGTGGGGCTAAAACCCTGGAATTCTTTTTCAGAGGTAGGGACCACACCACAGAGCTACCAGGACTAGGCCTGTAGAAGTTTAAGGTGTCACGCAAATAAGGAATTTAAGATGCTTAAAGGAACAATGGAGAGGGACTATTTCCTTCAGTAAGGCCACAGAAGGTGGTGAACATTGCAACTAGAGTGAGAACATTCGGGAATGATGGTGGGAAGCAATTTCTCACAGAAAGGGGAGTGTAAGTCAAGGACTCACCATTCCACCATCCCCGCCCCACCTAGATCCCCAAAAAGACCAACTGAGCATCAAGTGAAGCTTTCAAGATTGAAACTGGTAGATGTTTATTGAATAAGGGTATTGAAGGATGTGGAGCAAAGTCAGGTAAATGTAACTAAGATCCGGAGCTGGAATTATCTGATTGAGAGGAAGAACAGGTTCAAGGGGCTGAATGGGCTCCTCACGTTCCAAGTAATAGGCTGGAGAAGGGGCTGAATGGACTTCCTCCTGTTCCTCTGGGACAGACTGGAGAAGGGGCTGAATGGGCTTCCTCCTGTTCCTCTGGGACAGGCTGGAGAAAGGGCTGAATGGACTTCCTCCTGTTCCTCTGGGACAGGCTGGAGAAGGGGCTGAATGGGCCTCCTCCTGTCCCTGTGTAACATGCTGGACTAGGGACAGAATCCACAGGTTTCTGCTGGTGTTTCAGGCTGTTAGAAACATGTGCTGTATCAGTTTATTTATTAATACACCGCAAAGCTATCACACTCACTCACTCACACAATCATAGTGAGGACTTCAGCTGCTTGCAACACCCAACAGAAATTCTCTGACCATTTCAACCATCAAGAACTGGTAGACATCCATATATCTGTGCACTGTGACATCAGGAAGAGGCCCCTGGGTACCAGCACACATTTGTAGGTGAGGCCTTCTGTGCCATGAGGTCACTTACACTAACAGGACCTCATTCCTCATAGTCCACCTGCCATTGACAATACAGCATGGGAAGTAGGTTATACAGTATCACCACAGCATGGCACTGTTAATTCACCCTGAGCCTTCCTCCCTTCCTTCTTCCCCTCTCTATGAATTGCTTTTTTCCCCTTGTATTTATCTGGTCCCCTTTAAACACATCAACACTGTAATTCTTCAACCACTCCCTATAGGAGCGAGTTCCACATTCTCCCAACTCTCTGTGGAAAAATGTTTCTCACTAATTCTCCTATTTGATTTTTTGGTGATTATCCTGTGTTAATGTCATTAGGTTTTGTTTTCCCCCAAAACAGGAAATACTCTCCGCCTGTCTACTTTGTTAAAACTTTCCTTAAGTCTTAAGAATTCTATTATGTAGTCTCTATTTTCCTATAAGGTAAAAGTAAGATCCTATAGGGCTGCTTTCTCATAGAGGGGGAGATGACTGATGGTAAATTTAACCTGAGGGTCAGAACATCGCAGGTGATAGATAAGGTTGAGAAGGTGAAAACATCATAGTAACCTCAGCTAGTGCAAGGACTGAACCTGCACTGCTGGTAATTGCAAGCCTGTCATCCAGCCAACTGAACTAATGGATAAACCAGGGAGGCAGTTAGCTATGTTCAAGTCCTACCTGCTCCAGAGCTGTGTCATAACATCTTTGAAGAAGTTGATTACAAAATACCTATCCTAAGGAACTCCTGGAGCTGAGATGACTGACTTCCATCAACCGTAATCATCTTCCTTTGAGTCGGTATGACCCCATCCAGTCAACAGTTTTCCCCTGCTTCCCATTGACTCCAGTTTTGTTTGGGGTCCTTAATGACAAACACTTAAATGTGGCCTTCATATCAATGGCAGTCCCTCTCACTGCCCCTCTGGAGTTCAGTTCTTTTGTCCACATTCAAACAAAGGCTATAATGAGGTCAGAGCTGAGTGAAGTTGAAACTGAGTAAAAGTGAATGGGTTTTTCCTTTGAAAGTGTCACATGACAGCACTGTTAACCCCTTCCATCATTTTGCTGATGATATCCCCTATACTGACCTAGTCCCATTTGTCAGCCGTGAGGCCATATCCCTCTAAACCCTTCTTATTCATGTATCCATCCAGCTGCCCTTTAAATGTAGTAATTATACCGACTTCCACCACTTCCTCTGGCAGCTCATTCCATAGACACACCACCCGCTGTGTGAAAAGGTCGCCCCAACATTAGTAGTTGGCTGGTTGGATTTGACCTACCTTCTGTACATAGGGCATACCTGGGCCATTTTCCATACTTCTGGGTAAATGCCAATGTTGTAGTTGTGCCAGAACAGTTGCCAAGAGGCACACTTAGTTCTGGAGCACAGGTCTTCAGTATTTTTTCTGGAATTTTGTGAAGGCCCATAACCTTTGCAGTATTTGGTGCCTTCAGCCATTTCGCGATATCACCTGGAGTGAATCAAAGGAGGTTGGGATGGGTCATCCACTCGGCACTTCTGGCTGAAATTGAAGGCAAATAATTTAACCTTGTCTTTTGCCAGGTATGCTGTGTCCCCCTACCCCCCTACCCTTCGCGATATCACCCGGAGTGAATCAAAGGAGGTTGGGATGGGTCATCCACTCGGCACTTCTGGCTGAAATTGAAGGCAAATAATTTAACCTTGTCTTTTGCCAGGTATGCTGTGTCCCCCTACCCTCCCACCCCCATTACAGAGGATGGGGAATTTTGTGAGCCTTCTCCTCTAGTGAGCTGTTTAACTGTTTGCCACCATTACTGACTGGATATGCAGAGCTAAGATCTGATTCATTGGTTGTGGGATCACTTAGCCCCATTATTGCATTCTGCCTAGTAATTTCCTTCATAGCAACATTGTGGGTCTACCTATAGTGCAACAACTGTAGCTGTGTCAAGAAGAGAGTTCATCAGCGCCTTCTCAAGAGCAGCTAGGGAACAGGAAATAAATCCTCAAGCAGCCAGCAATGCCCACTTCCCACGAGTGAATTAAGCAAAAGTAGATTTTTTCTTCTTGTTGGCATCCGCTCCACTGTCAGCATGGTGCTGCTCACCCACTCTTGGTGATAGAGACACGGTCTCCCACCCAGACTACATTTTGCACTCTTGTTATTCTCAATGCTTCCTCCAAATGGTGTTCAAAATGGAGGAATACTGCTTCATCAGCTGAAAGGAGGTTCAGTATGTGGTAATCAGCAGGACATTTCCTTACCACATTTGAACTGATGCCATGAGACATGATGGGTTATGGAGTCAATGTTTCAATTTCAGAGGACAGTTAATGGTCAAGTATTGTTGCAGGTCTGAAATCACATCTAGAGCAAACTGGCTAAGGATGACAAATTTCTATCCCTCAAGAGCATTAGTGAACCCAATGGGATTTTACAACAATTAACAGTGGTTATATGGCTGCCATTAAGCTAACTTTTAATTCAAGACTTCATTGAATAGAAATTTCACCATCTGCTGCCATTGGGTTTGAACCCATGTCCTGCTTGCAGTTCTGGAGTAATAGTGCAGTGACATTATCATCACACTATTTTCCCTAAGCCTCTGCTTTTTCCTTGTTGTCCGTTATTATCTCTCCAGCTTCATCATCAAAAATACCAACATTTATTTTAGTTATTCTTTTCCTTTTCAACTAACTGCAGAAGCTTTTGCTGTCTATTGATGTCTTTTCTTGATAAATGCTCTCATTTTTTAATTTCTCTCTTTACCTTTTTGGTCATCTCTTACTGATTTCAAAGACTTTCCCAACTTTCTGGCCCATCGCTGTTTCTAGTAACTCTCTACACTTTTCTTTCAATTTGATAGTATCATTAACTTTATAGTAAGCCATGGATGGAGCATTCTTCTAGTAGAATTTTTTTTCTCTGTGAAATCTTTGTTGTGGCTCATGAAATATCTCCTTAAATTTATGCCAATGTGCATCCTATATTCCTAGTCCATTATGTAGCCCATTATGTCTTCATACTCTGCTAATTGTTTTTTTAGTTAAGTTTAAGACAGGAGTTTAAGATCCAAGTTTCTCACCCGCAAAATGAATGTGCAATTCTATCAGACTGAGATCATTGTTGCCTAGGCTCAAAGAAAGAACAAAGAACAAAGAAAACTTACAGCCCAGGAACAGGCCCTTCGGCCCTCCAAGCCTGTGCCGATCCAAATCCACTGTCTAAACCTATCACCCAATTCCTAAGGATCTGTATCCCTCTGCTCCCCACCTACTCATGCATCTGTCCAGACGCACCTTAAATGAATCTACCGCGCCTGCCTCTACTACCTCTGCTGGCAACGCGTTCCAGGCACCTACCACCCTCTGTGTAAAGTACTTTCCGCGTGTATCCCCCTTAAACTTTTCTCCTCTCAACTTGAACGCGTGACCCCTCGTTATTGAATCCCTCACCCTGGGAAAAAGCTTATCTCTATCAACCCTGTCTATACCCTTCATGATTTTGAAGACCTCAATCAGGTCCCCCCTCAATCTCCTTTTTTCTAGTGAAAACAATCCTAACCTACTCAACCGCTCTTCATAGCTAGCACCTTCCATACCAGGCAACATCCTCGTAAACCTTCTCTGTACCCTCTCCAAAGCTTCCACATCCTTTTGGTAATGTGGCGACCAGAACTGTACAGTATTCTAAATGCGGCCGAACCAAAGTCTTGTACAATTTTAACATGACCTGCCAGCTCTTATACTCAATACCTCGTCCGATGAAGGCAAGCATACCATATGCCTTCTTGACCACTCTATCCACCTGTGCAGCCACCTTCAGGGTACAATGGACCTGAACTCCCAGATCTCTCTGCTCATCAACTTTTCCCAAGGCTCTTCCGTTTACAGTATAGTTCGCTCTAGAATTAAACCTCCCAAAATGCATCACCTCACACTTGCCCGGATTGAACTCCAATTACTCCTTTACTATGAGACAATTAACTAATCTTGTCACATTATAGTTCACCAGGTCTTAAACAGCCGGTGCTCTGGTTGGTTCCAAAATATATTGTAATATAGGTAACTGTCCTAGATGCAATCTATAGACTCATCTTCAAAGCTACCATTACCCAAAGTATAATGAAGATTTAAATTGCCCATTTATTGCAATTTCTTTCTTACAAGATTCCATTATTTTTTGATTTATACTCTGTCCTACAACTACTATAATGGGTCCTATAAAACACTACCGCCAACAACTTCTTCCATTTATGATTTCTTCTGTCGACTCAAACTGATTATTTACCTTGACCTTCTAAGTTAAGATCATTTCACATTGCTGTCTGGATCTCATCCTTTATTAAATACTGACTTGGATTGAAAATTGGCTGGCTGACAGGAAGCAAAGAGTAGTGATAAACGGGTCCCTTTCGGAATGGCAGGCGGTGACCAGTGGGGTACCGCAAGGTTCGGTGCTGGGACCGCAGCTGTTTACAATATACATTAATGATATCGATGAAGGCATTAAAAGTAATATTAGCAAATTTGCTGATGACACAAAGCTGGGTGGCAGTGTGAAATGTGAGGAGGATGTTATGAGAATACAGGGTGACTTGGACAGGCTAGGTGAGTGGGCGGATGCATGGCAGATGCAGTTTAATGTGGACAAATGTGAGGTTATCCACTTTGGTGGCATGAACAGGAAGGCAGATTACTATCTAAATGGAGTCAAGTTAGGTAAAGGGGAAGTACAACGAGATCTAGGTGTTCTTGTACATCAGTCAATGAAAGCAAGCATGCATGTACAGCAGGCAGTGAAGAAAGCTAATGGCATGCTGGCCTTCATAACAAGAGGAGTTGAATATAGGAGCAAAGACGTCCTTCAGCAGCTGTACAGGGCCCTGGTGAGACCGCACCTGGAGTATTGTGTGCAGTTTTGGTCTCCAAATTTGAGGAAGGACATTCTTGCTATTGAGGGAGTGCAGCGTAGGTTCACAAGGTTAATTCCCGGAATGGCGGGACTATCATATGTTGAAAGATTGGAGCGACTGGGCTTGTATACACTTGAGTTTAGAAGGATGAGAGGGGATCTGATTGAGACGTATAAAATTATTAAGGGATTGGACACTCTGGAGGCAGGGAGCATGTTTCCGCTGATGGGTGAGTCCAGAACCAGAGGACACAGTTTAAAAATAAGGGGTAGGCCATTTAGAACAGAGTTGAGGAAAAACTTCTTCACCCAGAGAGTGGTAGATATATGGAATGCTCTGGCCCAGAAGGCAGTAGAGGCCAAGTCTCTGGATAGTTTCAGGAAAGAGATGGATAGAGCTCTTATAGATAATGGAATCAAGGATTATGGGGATAAGGCAGGGACAGGATACTGATTGTGGATGATCAGCCATGATCATAATGAATGGCCTACTCCTGCACCTATTGTCTATTAACAGGGCTACCCCACCTTCTTTTTCTGTAAACTTAACACAATTTCTTGACTTTTCAATTTTTTTTAACCCTAGAAACCATGCTGTTTTGGTTATTTCATTGACTTCCATATTTATATTTCCAGATCCCCTTGCTCCACTGAATCATGGTAGTTTATTATTTTACAAATAAATAAGAATTTGGTCTTCACGTTCTCTTTGTATGTTCTTTCCTTGGTACTCTGATTTCCTTACGTACTTTCTGCTCCTTAGCATCATCATCTGCAGGCATAGGGCTCCATCTGGATGAGCTGCCATTTCACCCCCTACCACCATCTTCCATAAAGATGGATAGGGAGGGAAGGAGAAGTAACTCACATGGACCACCTGGGCTGAACAACATGTCTCTGTGATGACAATATTTTGCATGTGGTACTGAACTCCACATTCTCATTATTTCCTGAAGCTTCTTTTGAATTCTATCTTATAGTGTCTATCTTATATGGCTGAGTTTTTTTTCCATTACACCTTTCCGGGATGTGGGCGTCATTGGTAAGGCTGACATGGTCTGCCCTCCCTAATTGGCCCTTGAATGGAGTGGCCTACTCATTATTTCGGAGGTTTAAGAGTCAACCGTGTTGCTGCAGGTCTGTTGTCAATGCGGGCCACACCAGGCAATGACAGACTATCCTTCCTCAGTGGCATTAGTGGATCAGATGGGATTTTAGAACAATTGATGACAGTGTGGTCATGATCACTGAGACCATGTCTCATACTGCAGATTCTTTTCATTGGAATTTCAGCTGCTGTCGTGAATTTGAACCCATATTCCCAGTGACATTCCCTACAGCACTAACTCCCAACAAGCATCTCCCAAACTCTCACCATGCAGACAACTGCAATGCCTATCACAATCTCTTCTTCAAAGTAGTTTTAGTCACCATCTCGTCTTGATCACCACCTAACTTCTCAGGGAGAGGCTGACTCATCAATTATTTTTATTCAATCACAGGATGTAGATGTTGCTGACCGGCAATGGGTGCGGTTGGAAGAATGATAAAGGGGCTGATGGGACGGGCAGTGAGGGATTCAGTAAGAGAAAAGGTGGGGGGGTGGGGGTGCAGTTCAACGTATAGTGAGGAACAGTGCCCCGGAGAGAGTAAGAACCCGTCCACGACAATGGTCATCGGCACCACCTTCCTGTTCCAGTATGGGAGGACAGCAACAGTCATCTTACATTGATGCTGACACTGTGTCTCTCCTTGTTTTCGTTTCCTCAAAGGTGCGCTGTCAAACCCAATTATCACTCTAATTCCCCGAAGGTCAGCCATCAGTCCTTCCTATTCCAAAGTGCCCCCATCCCCTGACCTCGCCAATGCACAGGGAGAGAAAGGACTCGAGAGTTCTACACTTGCAACATCAATAACCGCAAAACTATCAACAAACCCATATCCCCGTCCAAAAGGGTGTTGCGATGCTCGATCCAAATGTGTTCATTGTAGCGAAGAAGAAGGGAACTCCAAACGTCACTTGGATTAGTCCGAGCATTATCTGTGTGACCTGTGATCAGAGGAGGTTTAGACAGTCATTGTTAGACTTGAATGACCCACAACAGCAATGTTACTTGTACACTGAACATTCTGTAGGGATAAGTCGATTTGCATGAACATGTAAACAAAAGGGTTACAATAAAATAACCAAATCATATAATCCAGAGAGTTCTTCAAGTGATTTGCGTTAATAAATGATTTTCTTTTACTAGATATGGGCATACATTTCTCATAAGGTATTTTTTTTTCACAGAAAGGTATATTTGGCTGAAAATACTTGGCTGAATTTTTTTTTTTGGTCAGTTGCACTGGGTTTTTTGGAAGGTTTCTCAGTATGAGGCCTAGTGAGTTCAGTCAATGTATACTGCTGAACTTGCCTCATTAATGCCTATCCCATCCCCATGGCCTACCTTTCCCTGAATTTCTTTTCTCTCCCGCAGGGACTTTGCTACATGTGGAAAGTCAATGCATGGCTTGTTGGTTGGCACGTGTGGGAGCTCTGAGTGGCTTTACCTATGGCATCCCTTTTGTGTGATTCTAGCCCCATCTTACTATGTCAGTCAAAAGACCAACATCGCTGCTGCCCACACAGTATTAAAAAGCACCTGGATGAGCACTGGCATTCCAAAGCTGCCCTGCATGGTGACGCACAGTCCTTCTGAAGATGACAGAGAATGGGAAGATGGCATCGTGATTCTTCGACAGAGACCCGATGTCCTGGTGGTGTAGAGGAAAGGCATCATTTCCAGAAGACTGGCAGGAGAGGCCATGGCGTCAGACACGGCAGCCTGATCTGAGGCTGCCCACTCAGGTGAGTGCAGTCTCCAAGGTGCAGAGGAATGGCCGGCAGTGCGGCAAGGTCAAAGACCTTTTCCACTCCACTAGGGTAAGTGCCACACGCTTGTCTCTGCTACCTCATATCCACTCTATTTTATTACTGCAACCACGTCCCATCAAGGGTCATGTTCTACCATTCTCACTGTTGCCTGCAACACCTCCCCTCTCTCGCTCCTGTTCTCATCATCCCCAACACACACACACACACACACACACACACACACACTGAATTGGCCGGGGCGTCTCACCAAACGCCCATTTTAACCTCACTCAATCCCTCCCTTTCTTTTCTTCCAAGAGAAGACAGCCCACAATAGGACAGAAAGGGTTCAGACAGATGGAGGGGTGCCTCCTCAAACCCAAGGAGGAGAGAGTCCTGTCCTTCACAAGAGAAGACCAGGATTGTTCCTGCAGGATGATGAGACACCCAAGTCCCACAAGTGTAAATACCTGTCTTCACTCCGGCACAACTCTCAATGTAACCTCACTAGCAGCATAATTTATTGCACACCACTTGTAAGCATCAGCTGCTGAGCCTTCTCTTCCTCATGTCTTGCAGGTACCCATAGGATGTCCACCACCTCAGCAGAGAAATGGCCAGCTCTGCCAGAAGCCACCTACTTGACCGCTGAGGATGAGAATACAAAGACTTCAGAGGCAGCATCGTCAAGGCTGCCTCCTGCACACTCCACCTGCTGAGATACTGACACTTTGGTGGGAAGATCAGGATTGGAAAGTACGGCTACACAACCTGGCAAGCACCTCACTGAGGCAGCTCTGCAGCTGACCAAGGAAGAAATGCATTAGGCACTCGGAGGACGACTTGAAACCTGGCACCAGCTCAGCCCGAGAGAGGAGAAGAGTCTGTGATGTTGGTAAATGTGTACTTTGTCCACATGTGATAGGAAGGAACAGGAGTGACAGACGGCTATGTGGGACATAATGGCCTTCATAGCCCAGATGCTGCCGAAGTGCAGCTACACCCTGGGGACCCAGTTGCCTGTTTGGACAGGTTAATGGCTTTGAAGGAGAGTCGGGTCCAGTAACCTCAACGTCGACTGTATACACGTGCGCACATGCACTCCATCATCCCAGCAAGTGGTCCTCAGGACCAAAGCATGGTGACAGGGGGGAATGATCAATCTGGCCCACTTCAGGTGCCTCTTTTTCATAAGGGAGATATGGTGGCACCAAGAGGAGGAGCAGGAACCAAACACAACACCCTCAGAAATTTCCTTTCAGGACACTTCTGCTTGCCCCCAACCACCTTCTGATCCTTCAAGGTTCAAGCTTCTGGCAAGAAGACCCTCAGCACACCTGGACCGTCCAGCCAAAATCACCCATGGAGTCATCCAAACAAAACCCCAGGGGGAAAGGGCTCCACTGCCAAGTCAGCTGCCTCCAGCCCAGTAGCAGAAACTGTGAAAACACCAAGATGCAGTGAGAGGGAAGAATGAAATAAAACCTTTGGTGGCATGGGTGACAGTGCAGTGTAACTAAAGTTTCATGTTTGTAGAAAAGTGATTGGCTTTACACCACATCTGTTGGTTCGAGAACTTGTGTAGCTCTAAACGTGATTGTACCAGCATGATACCAAACTCTACGTCCATACAGGTTGTACCATGGATCAGTGTCTGTATTGACAGCCTGCTGCAGCATATGGAAGCAAGATAAACAAGGTGTATACAGGGCAATGGGTTCTGCTGGCCTTAATTGCTCGTGATAAAACATCCCTATCCTAGTCCTGGCCAGGGTCCAAAAGATTTGGTGTGAATGAAGTGGTCAGCTGTGTATGGGTCAGGGAAGTGCACAGCATAAGGAAGCCAATTTCTTAGGCTGGCCAGGGCTTAGGAGCCCCATGGGTTTGTATCCTGTACAATGTATGGGACTGTGTATAACGTTCTTGCCTTCTAAAGGGCCTCAGCCCTTTCTCTTCAGCCAACTGATTTTATATTCACCTTTATGTGTTGGCGATGATGTGAAAGTTCAAATCACCTTCCTGACAGCCTTTCTGTCACCCCACAGGCTTTGTACTTTCCCAAATCCCTATCTAACCCTACATAAGCTGCACCTCTCCACGTTAGTTGTCCCCCAGACCCTAGCATAAGAGGTGGCATGTCAAGTGTGGTCATAGACTGCTCCTCTGAAGCCAGGGTACTACTATCCACTGATGCATGACCCTGTTCCTATCCGTGCCATTATTGTAAACCCCCATTGCCCCCTGCAAGGCCCATTGGGAATCACTAATTGTGTAGCTGGTTGAGTATGAGTTCCTGTGGTAAGAGACAGTGGCCTGCCAAACTGGAACTGTAGAACTCTCTGCCCTGGGCTGGTATGAACCTATGTATGCCACGAGCAGGGGGTCTATTTTGGCATTCAAAAAGAAATGATGTTCCTTCCTTGTCAGATTTTCTGAGTTATCACTTTGGTGACAAGAATCAAGAAAATTTCAGATAGTCTTGCCTTTCAACGAATAGCAGGACTGTGACAGGGAAATATTGGAAATGCTGCTGTCTGCCAAACTGGAACCTTATGATGCATGTGTGGAAGATTGGCCCCAGTATGCTGAAAGAATAAGATACTTTTTTCAGTCGAATGGGATAGAAAGGGGATCACCAACAAAAACTCATTCTTCCGACCACTTGTGGGGACCAGACTTTCAGCATCAGAAAGAGTTTAACCTACCCAGCAGCCCTGGAGTCAAAATCTTTTGATGAATTGATAGATGTATTAGCAGACCACTGTGACCCCAAACCATGTGTTACACTGTAGTGTTACAGGTTTAACCTGGTAAATAGGTCTCCTGGGGAACCAGTTACTGAATTCTTAGTGAGACTGCAGAAATTGGCAGAACACCGTGAGTATGGGTCAGCATTTTTGGAAATGTTAAGGAATAGTTTGCGACTCAAAGGAAGCTACTAACCAAAACAGATCTGAACCTCAAGAAAGCCATAGAACTGGCCCTTTCTCGCTAAAGAGTGGAGAAAGGGGCCTGGGAGCTTCGGGGATCCGAAGATGGTACCATCCTCAGCCTTGGGCTACTTCCATACTGCATTATCAAGCCCGCAGTGGACAATACTTGCAACTCCCATTGGCTGCCAAGGAGGGGCAACTGGAGTCAGAGGCCAGAAGGTTCCAGACCTGGACAGGAGGTTTCTCCATAATACAGCGAGGAGAAGGAATGTCTATGCCACATTTGTTGTCAGAGTCTGCCCTAGGCAAGGCTACTGAAACAAGCAAAACATGTACCACCCAGGCCAAAGGGTGAAGCCACTTCCAGACAGGGCTTTGCGAAAAGAATCAGCCTGAAGATGAAGAATTGATAGAGCTAAACTGGCCCACTTAAGATAAAACTTCAGGTAAATGGCCACTCCTTAGATATGGAGGTAGACATAGGTGACACTATCTATTGCTGTGGAGCAAACTATTAGGAAACTCCAATTGGACATCTTGCGAGACACCAAAACTATTTTGGCCACCTACATTGGGGATCCCTTACATGTTATTGGGACCACTGTAACCCCAGTTACACAGGGGCAACAGAGAGTCCAACTCCCCTCAATGGTGTTACAAGGGCTGGGTCCCAGTGTTTTGGGAAGGGACCGGCTACAGAAAAACTGCTGCATTAGCAAAAAATCTTTAAAATGGTTACTGATTATCTGTATGAAATCATTGGGAAGTATCCTAAAATGTCAAAGAGGGAAAATATAAGGCACTAAGGCCAAGATCTATGAAGACCCAGAGGCTTGACCTAAACACTTCAAGGAACGACTGATCCCCTACGCCCAACGTGCCAAAGGACAGGATGAGTTGGAATGTGTAGAAGGACTTGGCATCATAATGCCAAGTACAATTTGCTGAATGAGCTGCACCAGTAGTCCCAAACCTGACAATTCGGTTTGTCTCTGTGGAGATCATGAGCTGACAGTCCAAGAGTTTCTCACTTAGACGGATTCCCTATGCCAAGCATAGGGACTTGTATGGAAAGCTGGCCGGAGGTTACAGTTTCTCTAAATTGAATATGAGCCATACCTATCTCCAGCTGGAGACTGAGGGGTTATCCAGGAAGTATGTTACTATAAATACTCACAAGAGACTGTATGAGTACACTTGCTTGCCATCTTTCAAAGGGTATTGGAGAACATCCTCCAAGGGATGCCCAGAGTGACAGTGTATCTGGATGACATTTTAATCTCATGGGCTACTGCAAAGGAACATGTGAAGAGTTTGGAGTCAGTCTCACGTCATTTTTCAGGGACTGGCAGCTAAAAAATCGGTAAAATATATGTTCCAAATAAATGATGTAATGTACCTCAGATACAGAGTTGACAAGGACAGACTATACCCTGTTGAACAAAAGGTGAAAGCCGTAATAAAGAACTCAAATGGAACACAATGGAGTCAAAGTTTCTACTACGTCTCAAAAATTACAAGGGCAAATCTTCAGTGATAGCTCTCTAGGAATCTTGGGAATTATCCCTAAAAAACACAGGACCAGGATCATACAAAGTCAAAACACGGGAGAAGATCGCAAAACAAAAACATGCTGACCACCTCCGCTGGGAACCTTCATATGAACACAGCAAAGAGGATGAAACCCCTGCAGTGACTCTTTGATGGCCTTCATAGAAGAGGCATGCACCTACTTATTACACAGCCCTTGACCGGACCTGAAAAGCAACAGGAATGGGACCATGGCCAAAATGACACAAGAGGTCCCATTGTCACAGGAGCAAGAGGGGACCCTCAAACTTGGAGGGGAAGGATGTCATAACCCTGACAAGGCCCATGGGGGAATCACTAATCAATCTCCCTGTGGAGCTCGGTGAACATGAGTTCCCTTGGCAACAGGCAATAGCCGGCCTCGCTGGAACTCTTCAACTAAGCCCTTTTATGGTGCAGTGATATGCCCACACCTCTGAGCCAGGATGCCCAGGTTCAAGTCCCACCTGCTCCAGAGCTTTATAATAACATCTTTAAACAGGTTGATTAGAAAATGTCTATAAAGCAGACCTGGACTCTTGTGGCACAGCAGTTGTGTCCCTGCCTCTGAGCCAGGTTCAAGTTCCACCTGCTCCAGAGATGTGTACTAACATCTCTGAACAGGATGCTCAAAAAAATAAAAATATCAAATAGCCCTTGGGGTTCTTGTGGTGCAGTACATGTGCCCCTACCTCTGGACCAGGAGGCCTAGGCTCTTCCCACCTGCTCAGGAGGTGTGTAATAACATTTCTCAACAGGTTGATTAGAAAATATTTATAGTTGTTCAAAATGCAGGTGGATCATTTTTCACAATATTTTATAAATTTTGCAATGTTTAGGGACGGGTCTGCAGACCAGTTTATCCCAGGCTGTGATTACCGTAAATACGCCACGAGTAGTGGCTCTATTTTAGGTGTTAAACAATGAATGATGTTCCTTTCCAGTCCAGCTTCCTGAGTTATTACAGCCCCCTTCACAACTGTTATTCCCGTTGCCCCAGAGCCTGTAGCCAACAATCCACACAAATAGGTTCCCCAAGTCTCTTTCATGTGACGGGGCCGCCCCTTGTCCTCCCCCGTCCAAACCCGCTTTCCTCTTAGTTTCTCTGACAGGCTTGATGGACTGACAGCTGTCTCCATGCACTCTAGTGAGAATGACTCCTGTAAGACTTTGAGATATTGGCTGCTTGTGTGTTTTCTGCATAAGCTACTGGTTCATGATGCAGGTGGATTATTGATGCAGCACACTGCTATACAGCAAGATAAAGACTGCTCCAGCATCCTGAAGACTACTGACCTGCAGGGATAGCTGCTTGGTCATGCAACTCTTAATTGTCACGGAAAGGCAAGGCATAGATGTAGCAACTAGGTAGGCCCTAAGTGAGTGATCACTTAGACAGCACGCCAGCAACTCCGAGAAGCAGCTTGGTCCAGTGCACTGGATACCCGTTCCTCTGCACAAAGTGGCCTTGCAGCTACTTGTCAATGCTACTTGCCAGTATGCCCTGCATTGCAGGTCTGTGTTTCCCAAGCAACCTGAAAGTGGATAGGAAAAGTGCCATGAAATTCCTGAAAACTTGACAATTATTGGATGCCAATGTCTGTAGATGAGGGGTACATGTAGCTGGTGCCCATGGATCATTTCCTGAGATGCTGTTTTGAGCAACAAGTTGAAATCACCAAGTGCCCGAAATAACTCCAGTATCCTGTCCAAGTCACCCTTTATTTATATATGGAAACTCCCTGACTCTGGCACATCCCCATCAGAGTCAGCACCCAGGATGGCAGAACCTATGTCACTGCTCTTTTTTATCTGTCAGCCAGAGCTCCTTGATTGGACCAGGTTAACAGCCCCAATCGGAGAACTTATAGTCTATGAGGTCCAGCTTGCTGACCTCATTACAATCACTACAGGGCCTGCCCTGACTTCCATGTCGAGAATTCTCCACATCTAGTTTGGTGCATTTGGTATGATAATACATTGCATATTAATGAGGTGAGTTGTACAGTTAATAAGGCATTTAACAAGCTATAACCCCCTTTAATTGGCAACTTAACACCAACTAGTGAGAAACACATGTTGATGCCCACCAGGTGCATAAAAGATGTAGCAAATTGCTCCTAATGTCAACAAGAGGCCTCGCAAGTCTCTGCCACAAATCTCATTGTTCAGGTTCCTAAAACATTGCACCCATTAGCTTGCTAGATAAGATTATTTTAGTTGCTTTATAATACCTAACATATTGTGCTTGACAACGATATTTTTTCTTCATTAACAGGATGAGGGCATCGCTGGCAAGGCAGCATTTATTGTCCAACCCTAACTGCCCAGAGAGCAGTTCAGAGTCAACTGCATTGCTGTGGGTCTGGAGTCACACGAAGGCCAGACTAGATAAAGGATGGAAGTTTCTTTCCCAAAGGGACATTAATAAACAGGTGGGTTTTCCCCCCGACAAGGGATTCATGGTCATTATTAGATTCTTAATTCCAGATATTTATTGTATTCAAATTCCACCATCTGCCGTGGCAGGATTCGAACCTGGGTCCCCAGCACGTTATCAGGGTCTCTGGATTAACAGTCTAGCAATAATACCACTTGGCCATCAGGAGGCGATATCTTGCAAGAGAAAAGTATATTAGAAAAATCTGAATAAATTTTGCTCAACATGTATAAAATTTGCTGGGTGTGATTATATTTAGGTATATACTTCTTGGCAAGGTCCTATTTTGCTGGAAATAGGGCTCTTACTTGGCTGGATAGAAGTACATTTTATTGGCCAAGAGTTTATTTAGTAGCTCTTGAGCTGGATTTTCACACTTCAGTCCACATAGGAATACAGGATTAGTTTTAAGAATAATGGGTCAGAACCAATTCTGAGATTCCAGTCTCATTCCTAACATTGAAAATTTACCTCATTATGAAAGTATATGGACAATGAGCCCATTCCTGAACTAGCTGGCTCTGTGATGAGTGAAGTTGGGCTATTTGGACATCAGCCCCGACCACACAGTCCTTGTTTTCCCCACAATTCTGATGGAATCACGTTAGATTCTGAAGAGCACCTTAGAGGAGTTGTAAACTATGTGAAAGCCCAAGTTTGAGTTCACAACTACACGTCAAAATGAAATGCTATATGATGTCAAACATGTTCTTAATACAGTAATTAATTTGAGGACTTTATTCTTGAAAGGTAAATGACCATTAAATTGATAAGCATTGTGGAATGTAAATGTGTTTAGATATATGAGGGTACACCACCCAATAAGAAGATGTGTCTCATCCACAAAGAGAATTTTTACTGTATTGATTGTCCCCAGTGAGTTAAATCTTTTCCTTGAATTACAGCTCAGATGCCTGCCTTCAAACTTAAATAATTGGCTGAGGTATTTCACTTTTTTCAGATGTTTGAATTTATGCAGCTCTGAAAATTTTGTTTGCACTCACGCAATGGAATCCCATGATGAATGCTTGGCTGCGCAACAAATTCCCTAGAGCATTAACTCATGCAGAAGTTGCTGACATACCTGTCAAGGGAATGTGAGTTTGTTTGACAGTTTTATGACCACTGGAAAGGACTGTTTACATTTAAAATCAATTTTCAAATGCGTGCTTATTTATGATGATAGTTACATCAGCCTGTTAAAGATGTCTGTTTGTGATTATAGGGTTCAGGAGTTCTATAGAGAATGAACACACGGTGAGTGGAAATGGAGTGATAAGGGTGGGTGAGGAAAGTTAAGATGATGGGTAAAGCGCTTCACACTCATTGACTTAACTGGACCAATGCTCAAGGGAATCAAGTCTGGACTTATAATGCTTTCCTCAGCGTCTGCCAGGTTCCACTAGGACCAACCAGTGCATGCCATCCCTCAGTAGAAACAGTGTGATGGGGATTGTCAGGGAAAAGGGGTGGGATGCGACACGACAATGTTGAGCTGCATGCACAGCTCCTGCTTTGAAACTGAAAATCTGCCCACAGGGTCATGTCAGCACATACGAGGTCAGTGGATCCAGTGAACCCATGTGTTCTGTTGAACAATTCTCAAGTCCAAGCTCCCCCTCATGGCCCTGCAAGTTTATTTTGGTCAAGTATCCATCCAATGTCCTTCTGAAATCAATCCATTACTGTTTTGGTATCCACTAGCCCTGTAGGGACTGAGTTCTCTGTCATTACAGCCTGCTTTTAATAAGGTTCTATTATAGAACCATCCAGCACAGAAACAGACCCTTCTGTCCAACCAGGTTTCCCAAACTAAACTAGTCCTATTTGCCTGCATTTGGCCCGTATCCCTCTAAATCTTTCCTACTCACGTACCTGTCCAAATGTCTTTTAAATGTTGTAACTTTACCTGCATCTACCACTTCAGCTGGGAGTTCATTCCATATATGCACCCTGCTCTGTCTGCAAAAGTTGCCCCTCAGGTCCCTTTTAAATCTTTCACCTCTCGATTTGATTTGATTTGATTTATTGTCACATGTACCTAAATACCGTGAAAAGCTTTGTTTACGAGCAATACAGGCAATCATCGTAAGCAAGGACATATAGATCATGGGGTGAAAGAAAACTTGGACAGAAGCAACAGGTTACATTGCACAGGGCGTGCACTAGGCAAGATGAACATTAGCAAGATCAGCATTATTTTAAGTCAGAGAGTCCATTCATCGGTCTAATAATGGCAGGGAAGAGGCTGTTCTCGAATCTATTGGTGCGTGTGTTCAAGCTTCTGTATCTTCAGCCTGACGGAAGAGGTTGTAGGAGATCGTTACTGGGGTGCAGTGGGTCTGTGTTAATGTTGGCAGCCTTTCCACAGCAACAAGCCATGTAAATGGAGTCCATGGATGGAAGTAGAGATGAGTTCTGAGGAAGGGTCACCAGACCCAAAACGTTAACTCTGATTTTTTTTCTTCACATATGCTGCCAGACATACTGAGCTTTTTTAGCAACTTCTGTTTTTATCCATGGATGGAAGATTGGCTTCTGTGATGGTCTGTGCTGTGCTGCATACCTGCTTTCAATGGTGCAACTCTAAGAGTTGCTGAGGGTCCTTGGGGACATATGAAATTTCCCAACCACCTGAGGAAGAAGAGGTATTGTTGTGCCTTCTTGACTGTAGCATCTACGTGGGAAGTCCAGGATATGTTTTCGGTTATCGCCAATCCTAGGAACTTGACACTCTCCACCCTCTCAACCTCTGCTCCATTGATGTAGATGGGGATGTGCTCTCCTCCTTTCTTTCTGAAGTCAATGATCAGTTCTTTAGTTTTGCCAATATTTACACCGAGGTTGTTATCATTGCACCAAATCACCAAGCCCTCTATCTCCTTCCTGGATTCAGCCTCGTCATTGTTTAATATCTGTCCAACCACAGCAGTATTGTCAGCGAAATTGTAGATGCTGTTCATTTGGAATTTGGCACCACAGTCGTAGGTGTACAGGGAGTGCAGTAAGGAGCTGAGAACACATCACTGGGGGGGCTCCGGTGTTGAGTGTTATCGTGGAGGAGGTGCAGTTTTTCTATCTTCACTCTTTGTGGTCTGTGGGTCAGAAAGCTGAGGATCTAGTTACAGAGAACAGAGTCGAGACCTAGGTCTTGGAGTTTTGAGATCGGTCTGGAGGGGATCATCATGTTGAAGGCGAAGCTGTAATTGATGTCTGACATAGGTGTCCTTGTTGTCCAGATGTTCCAGGGATGAGTGCAGGGCTACGGAAATGGCGTCTGCTGTGGACCTGTTATGTCGGTAAGGCAAACTGTACAGGATCAAGACAGACTGGGAGGCTCAAGTCGATGTGGACCATGACCAGCCTCTCGAAGAACTTCATGATTATTGAGGTCAGAGCCACTGAGCAGTAGTCATTAAGGCACATGGACTTTAGCAAGACCTTGGACAAGGTTCATTACTACTGTCATTATGGCACATGCAGTGGCATGTGCTTTCTTTGGTACAGGGATGATGGTGGTCTTCTCGAAGCAGGTCGGGACTATAGTTTGTAGGAGGGCGAGGTTGAAGATATCAGTGAATACCTCCACCAGCCGGTCCACATAGATCTAAGTGCACAATCTGGGATTCCGGCTAGGACCATCACTTTCCTTGGGTTGACTCCCAGAAAGACCAATCTGATGTCTGCAGTGGTGACCAAGGGACCAAGTGTGTCCGGGACTGTCAGGGTAGGTGACACCACTCAGCTGGCATTCTGCTCGAACTGAGTATAGAAAACATTAAGCGCATCAGGGAGAGATGTGTCATTGTCCGCTATCTTGCTCTACTTCATTTTGTATCCCGTAATGTTGTTTAGGCCTTATCATAGGCTGTGGGAGACCGTATGGTCAGTTTGGGCCTCTAACTTGGCCTGGTACTGCCTTAAAACTGTACCCTCCAGTGTTGGACTTCCCTGCCTTGGGGAAAAGACCTTGGTTATTCACCTTATCTATGCCTCTCTTGATTTTATAAATCTCTATAAAAGGTCCCCCCTCAGCCTCCTATGTTCAGGGAAAATAGACCCAGCCTATAACTCAAACCCTCCAGTCCCGGCAATATCCTTGTAAATCTTCTCTACACCCTTTCCAGTTCAACAACATTCTTCCTATAGCAGGGTGACTAGAATTGTACACAGTGCACGAAAAGTGGTCTCACCAGTGTCTTGTACATTATGTCGTAACTCCTATATTCAATGCTTTGACCAATGAAGGCAAGTGTGCCAAACACCTTCTTCAATTCCCTGTCCACCTGTGATGCCATTTTCAAGGAACTATGTACCCGCACCCCTCGATGTCTCTGTTCAACAATACTCCCCAAGGCCCTACCATTAACTGTATCAGTCCTGCCCTGGTTTGTCTTACCAAAATGCAACATACTGCATTTATCTAAATTAAACTCCAACCGCCACTCCTCGGCCCATTGGCTCAGCTCATCGAGACCTTGTTGTACTCTTAGATAACCTTTCTCATTGTCCACTATACCATCAATTTTGGTGGCATCCGCAAACTTTCTAACCATGCCTCCTAATTCTCATCCAAATCATTTCTATCAATGGCGAACAACAGTTGACACAGCAATGATCTTTGTGGTACACCACTGGTCTCAGGCCTCCTGTCCGAACAACAACCCTCTACCACCATCCTCTGTCTCCTACCATCAATCCAATTGATTAGCTCTCCCTGGAGCTCATGTGATCTAACCTTACTAGCCAGGCTATCAGGTGGAACCTTGTCCAAGGTCTTGCTAAACTCCGCATAGAACAACGGCTACAGCTCTGCCTTCATCTATCTTCTTGGTCACCTCTTCAAAAAACTCAATCAAGTTTGTCAGAGATGATTTCCCACGCACAAAGCCATACTGACTACCCCTTATCAGTCCTTGCCTCTCCAAATGCATGCACATCCTGCCTCTCAGAATCCCCTCCCTCATCATCCTGCCTTTCACTCTTGTTCAAATGCAGCCTGTACCTGAATTGCCTCCTCCCAAAAAGATTACCCTTTCTTCTGTGACATGTTGTTTTCCTGTCAGTCTTGGGTTCCATTTCAGGCTGTTTCATTCTGCTCCCATCATGTTTGAAGTTATCCCTCTTTCAATTTAGAGGTTACATTTCAGACTGAACACTGCTCTTCTCCATTCTTAATCTGAGCATTGTGATACGACGATCACTTTTATCCAAGTGAACCTCTGCAGTCATTTGGTCCATTGCCCCATCTGATTACCTGGCACCGCAAACAGAAATGCCCCTTTCTATTTGGGCCGAGAACATACTGGACCAGGAAGTTGTCCTGAACTTTTATGAGAAATTCCTCCCCCTCTTCACTCCAACACTATCCTAAACAATATTGGGGCAATCAAATTCTCTCCAATATCTCTGTATTATTTGCCTTTGTGATTTCTCTGCAGAATGGCTCCTCTGTCCCTCTCTCACTATTTAGAGTCCACTAGAAACCTCCAGTCATGGGGTCACACCCTTTCTCATCTCTAGCTCCTGGGAATATTTAGATAAAGAGCAGGCTTTTGAGGGTGGAATAAAACCAGCAAGGCAGAGGCTGAAGAGGGAAAATTCTACAAGGGAGGGCCAAGAGGGTTTAAGGCTAGTTTGTTGGCAGTGGGAAGGGGATAAGGGGTCAGTGGTTTATGGATGGCAGGGAAGGCCAGGCCCTAAGAACCAGAAACTTCAGAGCTCGGGCTATAGAGCTAGAACTGGTTGCTGATGGGGAAAAGAGTATTTGTAAACAGGATGTGAGTTTTAAAGTCAGTGCACGTGCGGACAAGAACCGATAGCAAGGACACGGAGTAACAGGAGATCAGAATTTAGTTATGAGGCCTGATGGTTTGGATCAAGTTGGAGTTTGCGTTTCATCTAATACTTGGAGGAGGATCTTTGAGGAGTACAATCCACAAGTAAGAGAAATACTTTATGCTATTCATCAGAACATCTTACATAACTGAACAGAAGAGAATAGACTCTTACTCCTAAGGAACTTAGCTCTCCACTTAAACCTTTCGACGACATGATTGGTTCACTTTGTCTGGAACTTCACATGGACTGCAACAGACAAAAGGAGAATAAATGTTCAAGGTAGCAGCTGTTGCAAATCTGTCATTATATATGAAACATATAGAAAGCAGCCAAGTCAATAGCTAAGTTCCCTGTCTCTGTTATCAGTACAGCAATGTTTACATTCCACCTAGGCCTCCCTTCATTTCTTACTCTGCCTGGATCCAACCATCCTCCACTTTAGCCTCATTTAATACTAGGGGTGTATTCCACATTCCCACAACTCTCTCAAAAAATTCAGATGAACAATTTTTGATTTTGCATTTTGGCCACATTTTTAAAGGGAGGCCCATTCATCCCCTTCTCCAGCCTGTTACATAGGAACAGGAGGAGGTCCCTTTGCCAGCCTGCAACATAAGAATAACACAGGTCTTCTGTTTCACAGAAAGGTGTCCCACATGGGATTGTGCTGGGGAATCAATTATTCATCACCATATTTATTATAAACGATGGAATAGAAAGATACATCCCCACGTTTTTAGATGACACAGATATAGGAGGCATTATAAGCAGTGCAGGTGGAAGAGTAATACTTCAAAGAGATGTAGGCAGAAAGCTGGTGACCACAACTTCACATAGTACTCACGCTGTGGCCCATATACCGTTCCATCAAAACCTCCTTGCTTTTGTATTCAATGCCTTAACTAATAAAAGCAAGCATCCCATATCCTTTCTTAACCATCTTGCCCACCTGCCCTGGTGCCTTCAAGGATCTATGGACATGCACACTAATGTCTGTCTGATTCTCTGTACTTCCTAGGATCCTACGATTCAACATATACTCCCTTGCCTTGTTCGTACTCCCAAAGTCCTTCATCACTTTTCAGGATTAACTTCATTTGCAACTGTTCAGCCCATTTGACCAGCCATCTATATTGTCCTGTAGTCTAAAGTTTTTGTCCTTATACCACTAATTTTTATGTCATCTGTGTAACTACTGATCATACCTCCTACATTTATGGTAAGGTCATTAATGTACACAATAAACAGCATCGGACACAATAATGAACCCTGTGGTTCACCATTGTACACAGTTGTCCAATCACCACACGCCATTTTACTATCACCGTCTGCCTCATGTCAAGTTTGGACCCATTTTGCCAAATTGTCCTGGATGCTGTGAGCTCTTAGCTTCTTAACCAGACTGTGATGAGAGGTCTTGTTGAAGACCTTACTGAAGTCATATAAACTATATCAAAGTCACTACCCTCATCAACAAATCTATTCACCTCCTCAAAGAATTTAACCAACTTGTTTGACATGATATCCCCTTTACATAGCCATGCTGGCTATCCTCGATTAATCCTTGCCTCTCCAAGTGGAGATTTCTTCTGCCCCTCAGATTTTTTTCAGCAGTTTTCCTACTACAGATGTTACATTCTCTGACCTGTGGTTTACTGGTTTATCCCTAACGTCCTTCTTGAATAATGGTACCTCTCTTGTGGCCAGAGAGGATTTAAAAATTAATATCAAAGACCCTGCAAACTCCTCTCTTGCCATGCACTGCAGCCTTGGATATGTCACATCTGTACCTGAGGATTTATCTAATTTTCAGCCTAATAAATCCACTAATACTTCCTCCATTTCAATGCCTATTAATTTCTATACATGCGTCAAGCTTTTTTACAGTGAATACAGTTGCAAAGTACTCACTTAAAACCTCAGTTACGTCTTCCAGCTCCAGACACAAATTGCTGATGGGGCCCTATCTTTTCCCCAGTTATTTGTCAGTGTGGAAACAGGCCATTTGACCCAACAAGCCCACACTAACCTTCTGAAGAGCATTACACCCGGACCCATCCCCCCACCCTTTCCCTGTAATCATGCATTTCCCATGGTTAATCCACCTAACTTAAACATCTCTGGACACTATGGGACAATTTAGCATGGTCAATCCACCTAATCAGCACATCTTCAGAGCACCCAGAGGAAACCCACACAGACACAGGGAGAATGTGCAAACTCCACACAGTTGCCCGAGGGTGGAATCAAACCCAGGTCTCTGGCGCTGTGAGGCAGCAGCGCTAACCACAGAGCTAACGTGCCGCTCATATTGAGACCAGAATTGTGAGAAGTAACTCCCAGTATGATACAGACACTAGAACTATGCTAACTGTAGATGAGGGTAATTACAAAGGAATGAGGACAGAGTTGGCTGGAAAAAGAGTTTTGCAGAAAAGACAGATGGTGAATAGTGGCAGACTTTAAAGAAAATAGCTCATGGCTCACAACAAAGACATATCCAAGTGAAAGAGAAGGATTCTGGCAAGGGGATAAACTAGCCAGTGTTAACAAGAAAGTCAAGCGTGGCATCAAATAAAACAAAAACATAGATTGGTAGTAAACCAGAGAATTGGGAAAGTTATAAAAACCAACAAAAGATGGCTAAAGGAGTAATAAAGATGGGGGTTATAAACTAGGAAGGTAAACTAGCAAGCATTATAGAATGAACAGTAAGAGCTTCTTAAAATATTTAAAAAGGAAGAGGGAGTGAACAATGTGAATGCACGCCCCTTTGAGAATGAGGCTGCGGAAATAATAACAGAATCAGTGGAATTGAATAAATACTTTGCTTCATGTTAAGGGACACTAATAACATTCCAAAAATACAAACTCGAAAAGGGAAAGGAGGGAAATAAATTCAATAACTTTCACTACAGAAAAAGTACAAGAGAAACTAATGGGGCTAAAGACTGATAAGATGTCTGGGCCTGACAGGTTGCCTTCTAGCATACTAAAGGAAATAGCTACAAAGATAATCTTGCAAAAAGCCTTAGGGCCTGGAAAAGCCTCAAAAAACTAGAAAACCGCCAATGAAACAAACTTATGCGTTTGATAAGGTTCTGCACATAAGGCTACTTAATAAGATACCATGGAGTAGCATGTTAGAATAAAAGGAGGATTGGCTAACTAATTGAAGACAAAGAGTTGGGAAAGGCAGGCATTTTCAACATGGCAACCTGTAACTAGCGAGTGTCACAGGGATCAGTGCTTGGGCTACAATTATTTACAAAATCTACTGATTTGGATAATGGAATAAATGCACTATTGCCCAATTTGTGAATGACACATAACTGGTTTGAAGGCGAGTGGTGAGGATGACACAAAGTGTCTAGTGATGGGTATAGACAGGTTAATTGATTGGGCAAAAATTTAACAGGTGGTATATACTGTGGGAAAATGTGAGCATATGCACCTTAGAAGGAAGAACAGAGGAGCCGAATATTATTTAAGTGGGGAAACGTGCTGAAAGATGCAGCACAGAGGGATTTTGATAGCCTTGTGCATGTTCACAAAAAACTAAGTTCAGTGGATGATAGGGAAGGCAAATATACTGTTGGCCATTATTTCAAAGGGAATGGAGTATAAAAAGAGGAAGGTTTTGCTAAAACTATGCAAGGCACGAGTCAGATCACACATGGAATACTGTGAACAGTTTTGTGTCCTTTATCTAATCAAGTAGATGTTATACTGGAATGATATAGGAATGATATACTGGGAGTGACAGTCCAGAGAAGGTTCACCTCGGTGTGGAGAGACTGTCTTCTAAGGAAAATTTAAGAAGGATGGCTTAACTCATTAAAACTAAGTAAAGTAAGAGCAGGTCTTACTGAAACACACAAGATTCTGAGGGGTATTGACAGGGTATAGAGGCTGTGTTCCCTTGTGGGACTGTCTTGGACCGGAGGGCATAATCTATGGGTAAGAGGATAGGTCAGTGATGAGGAGGAGTTTCTTCTCACACTGGGGGTGTTCAATACAGAGGGTCATCAGGGCTGGACTGTGACATGTAGTCAAAGCTGAGACAGGCAGATCATCAGCGAGGACGTTGTGGGGAATGTGGAGTCAAGGGTCATCGTGTCCCCCATGGGAGGGCGGATTGGCACCAATCGGCCTCACACCACCATCACTCCTGGTGGCGATAGGTGGGGTATGTTGGCTCCAACATCACGCAGCCAGCTCCCTGATGCTGGTGTAGGTCAGGGAGCAGGCTGATGGAAAAGGGATAACAAGGTGTGGAGCTGGATGAAAACAGCAGGCCAAGCAGCATCATTGGAGCAGGAAAGCTTGACATTTCGGGCCTAGACCCTTCATCAGAAGTGGGGGAGGGGAAGAGGGTTCTGAAATAAGTAGGGAGAGAGGGGGAGGCGGATAGAAGATAGATAGAGGAGAGGATAGGTGGAGAGGAGACAGACAAGTCAAAGAGGCGGGGATGGAGCCAGTAAAGGTGAGTGTAGGTGGGGAGGTAGGGAGGAGATAGGTCAGTCCAGGGAGGACGGACAGGTCAAGGGGGCGGGATGATGTTAGTAGATAGGAGATGGGGGTGCAGCTGAGGTGGGAATAGGTGAGAGGAAGAACAGGTTAGGGAGGCAGGGACGAGCTGGGCTGGTTTTGGGATGCGGTAGGGGGAGGGGAGATTTTGAAGCTTGTGAAATCCACATTGTTACCATTGGGCTGCAGGGTTCCCAGGCTGAATATGAATTGCTGTTCCTGCAGCCTTCGGGTGGCATCGTTGTGGCACTGCAGGAGGCCCAGAACGGACATGTCGTCTGAGGAATGGGAGGGGGGAGTTGAAATGGTTCGCAACTGGGAGGTGCAGTTGTTTGTTGCAAACTGAGCGCAGGTGTTTTGCAAAGTGGTCCCCAAGCCTCTGCTTGGTTTCCCTGATGTAGAGGAGGCCACAACGGGTACAGCGGATTGGCAGATGTGCAGGTGAACATTGGGGCCTGGGATTGGGGTGAGGGAGGAGGTGTGGGAGCTGGTGTAGCACCTCCTGCGGTTACAGGGAAAAGTGCCAGGTTGGGCTGGAGGGGAGTGTGGAGTGGACAAGGGAGTCACGGAGAGAGTGGTCCCTCCGGAAAGCAGACAAGGGTGGGGAGGGAAAAATGTCTTTGGTGGTGGGGTCGGATTGCAGATGGCGAAGTGTCGGAGGATGATGCGTTGGATCCAGAGGTTGGTGGGGTGGTACGTGAGGACGAGGGGGATTCTTTTTTGTTGTTATTGCGGGGACGGGGCGTGAGGGATGAGTTGCGGCAAATGCGGGAGACACGGTCAAGGGCGTTCTCGACCACTGCGGGGGGGATATTGCGGTCCTTGAAGAATGAGGACATCTGAGATGTACGGGAGTGGAATGTCTCATCCTGGGAGCAGATGCGGCAAAGGTAAAGGAATTGGGAATAGGGGATGGCATTTTTGCAGGAAGGTGGGTGGGAGGAGGTGTATTCTAGGTAGCTGTGGGAGTCAGTGGGCATGAAGTAGATATCGGTTTCTAGGTGGTTACCCGAGATGGAGACAGAGGGGTCCAGGAAGGGGAGAGAGGTGTTAGAGATGGTCCAGGTGAACTTCAGGTTGGGGTGGAAGGTGTTAGTGAAGTGGATGAACTGTTTGAGCTCCTCGTGGGAGCACGAGGCGGCGCCAATACAGTCATCAATGTAACGGAGGAAAAGGTGGGGTTTGGGGCCAGTGTAGGTACGGAAGAGGGATTGTTCCACGTATCCTACGAAGAGGCAGGCATAGCTTGCGTCCATAGTAAAAATGAGGTGCTGGGGACCGGGGAATTGGAAGTTCTGGAGGAGGTGGAGGGCGTGGGTGGTGTCACGGACGTAGGTAGGGAGTTCCTTTTTTTTTTTACTCATTTTTACTATGGACGTCCAGTCCCTATACACCTGTATTCCCCATGCAGATGGCCTAAAGGCCCTCCACTTCTTCCTGTCCCGCAGACCTAACCAATCCCCCTCCACTGACACCCTCATCCGCTTAGCCGAACTCGTCCTCAGCCTCAACAACTTCTCTTTCAATTCCTCCCACTTCCTACAGACTGAGGGGGTGGCCATGGGTACCCGCATGGGCCCAAGCTATGCCTGCCTCTTTGTAGGTTACGTGGAGCAATCCCTCTTCCGTACCTACACTGGCCCCAAACCCCACCTTTTCCTCCGTTACGTTGATGACTGTATTGGCGCCGCCTTGTGCTCCCACGAGGAGCTCGAACAGTTTATCCACTTCACCAACACCTTCCACCCCAACCTGAAGTTCACCTGGACCATCTCCAACACTTCTCTCTCCTTCCTGGACCTCTCTGTCTGCATCTCGGGTAACCACCGAGAAACCGATATCTATTTCATGCCCACCGACTCCCACAGCTACCTTGAATACACCTCCTCCCACCCACCTTCCTGCAAAAATGTCATCCCCTATTCCCAATTCCTTTGCCTCCGCCGCATCTGCTCCCAGGATGAGGCATTCCATTCCCGTACATCTCAGATGTCCTCATTCTTCAAGGACCGCAACATCCCCCCCGCAGTGGTCGAGAACGCCCTCGACCGTGTCTCCCGCATTTCCCGCAACTCATCCCTCACACCCCGTCCCCGCAATAACAACTAAAAAAGAATCCCCCCTTGTCCTCACGTACCACCCCACCAACCTCCGCATCCAACGCATCATCCTCCGACACTTCCGCCATCTGCAATCTGACCCCACCACCAAAGACATTTTTCCCTCCCCACCCTTGTCTGCTTTCCGGAGGGACCACTCTCTCCATGACTCCCTTGTCCGCTCCACACTCCCCTCCAGCCCCACCACACCCGGCACTTTTCCCTGCAACTGCAGGAAGTGCTACACCTGCCCCCACACCCCCTCCCTCACCCCATCCCAGGCCCCAAGAAGACTTTCCAAATCAAGCAGATGTTCACCTGCACATCTGCCAATGTGGTATACTGCATCCGCTGTACCCGTTGTGGCCTCCTGTACATTGGGGAAACCAAGCGGTGGTTTGGGGACTGCTTTGCAGAACACCTGCGCTCGGTCTGCAATAAACAACTGCACCTCCCAGTTGCGAGCCGTTTCAACTCCCCCTCCCATTCCTCAGATGACATGTCCATCCTGGGCCTCCTGCAATGCCACAGTGATGCCACCCGAAGGCTGCAGGAACAGCAAATCATATTCAGCCTGGGAACCCTGCAGCCCAATGGTATCAATGTGGATTTCACAAGCTTCAAAATCTCCCCTCCCCCAACCGCATCCCAAAACCAGCCCAGCTCATCTCCACCTCCCTAACCTGTTTTTCCTCTCACCTCAAGCCACACCCCCATCTCCTATCTACTAACATCATCCCGTCCCCTTGACCTGTCCGTCCTCCCTGGACTGACCTATCTCCTCCCTACCCCCATACCTACACTCACCTTTACTGGCTCCATCCCCGCCTCTTCGACTTGTCTGCCTCCTCTCCACCTATCCTCTCCTCTCTCCATCCTCTATCCGCCTCCCCCTCTCTCCCTACTTATTTCAGAACCCTCTTCCCCTCCCCCATTTCTGATGAAGGGTCTTGGCCCGAAACGTCAAGCTTTCCTGCTCCTATGATGCTGCTTGACCTGCTGTGTTCATCCAGTTCCACACCTTGTTATCTCGGCTTCTCCAGCATCTGCAGTACCTATTATCTCTGATGGAGAAGGGATGGTGGTTGGCTGCAGTTCCACCTATGTCCACTAGGGCGGGGCGGCCCAGCCAGTTCCAGAGCCACCCCACCCCTGTCTCCAGGGGCCCGATGACGTCAGAGGGTAAACGCCGACGCGGACCGCGCAGGGTGAGCATGGGGGGGTGTGTGTGTAGGGGCGCGCGCATGCGCACCACCGCCCTGCACCAAAAAGCCGCGGGCCTCTCTCAACGACCGTTTTCCTCCTTTCCGTTCACTCTCACCGTCGTCCGTTATTCCTATAAATTCCTGGGGTCACACGCCCTCTTGTCTGCGTGTATAGGTGTCCACGCCCGCCTCCTGGCTCCGCGCTCGGGGAGAGAGGGATGGGTTTGGGGTGATGGCGGAAGGTTGGAGGGCGGGAAGGAGGGGACGAATGGCGAGCCCGACCGCGCGTGTGTCTGGTGAAAATGGTTGGGATTTGAAAAAGCCCGCGCTCAACGGCCTCCCAAGTGCCGGGCACATGCGCACGTGCGGGAAGTTGTGGAGAAGGGCGGGGCTTTTACTTCCACCACATCCATTCCCGCATGCGCAGCTTGACGGTGGGAGGCGGGGAGATATTCGGCGTTGTCTTCGGTGACGTCACTGCGCTTGGTGGGGTGTTCCGGGGCGGGAGAAGACATTTTGTCACGTGCACTTCCCCTTCCTCCCCGCAATGTGGTAGGGTCAAGGGTCATGTGGTTAAGGTCAAGTTTGGCTCGAAGGGTTCTGAAGGGTCACTGGACCCGAAAGGTTAACTCTCGTTTTCTCTCTCCACAGATACTGCCTGGCTTGCTGAGTTTCTCCAGCTCCACACTGTTATTTCTGACTCCAGCATCGGCCTCACTTACTAACTCTGAGAAGATATGCTGGAGTTGTTTTTCTTCATTTCATCTTTCCGTATTTTTGATTGTGGGCTGAATTGCATAAATGGTTGTTTTAAAAACTGAGAAAAGGTTGTTCCATTTTTTTAAAAAATAAGCTACCAATACTCTTTGTAAGTCCTGTGATATACTGACACTGTTTGTACTGCTTGTGGAACAAATTGTGAGCAGAGGTTATAGCAAACAAGTTGCAGCCAGTAGGTGTGTGCAAGTGGAGATTGGGCTGGCAACAAGTTGATTAATGATCTGTGGACTGGTGACCAGCTTTAAATTGGAAAGGTCCCCTGTCTACCAAGAACTATGGGTTTGGCTCCCATGTAACTGAACAACTTGTGCATATGAACAATCAGGTAAGAGTCTTCTGACATCTGGAAAAGGGAAGTGGTGTCTCTGTAGTAAAAAGTATCTTAAGTTTGGAGAAAGTGACTGCAAACAAATGAAAGTACTTGGAGAACAGCAAGCCAAAAGAATAATTTCAGCAGATGCTGTGGACAGCATGTTGAATTCCCTCCTCTCATAACACCAATGTATCTTGTCTGTCTGTATGTAAAAATGGGAGATTTAACAGAGGATTAGAATTTTAACTGGTATAATTATATATTGATAATTATTTACCTGTAGGTAGAATATGTTTATTTATAATAAGGTCATCCTTGTTAAGTACAGAAACCTGGTTTCTGATGACCTAGAGCCAGAAAAGACAGGCAAATTGTGGAATTCTGCATGCTTTAATAAAATCTTTACTTTTTGTGATGACTTCAGGAATAGCAGGGGTTGATTTCCAGCTTGCCCAGTGAGGCATGATATTACCTCATGCTCCCTTCAAGGATATCTCTATAAGGCCACCAATGGAGGAATATAGTGTTTTGACACCAAGCCACATAATCAGCCTATTAGGCAAGGTAACCAAAGACCTGGTGAAAGTGGTAGTGTTTGGTGAGCTCCATCAGTAGGAAAAAGTGTAAATGTTTAAGGATCGGGTTCCACATTGATTAGGGCTTTGACAAATAACTATTTAGCACAATGAGCTAAGGTTTTAAGGAGTGCAAAGGTGTCAGACGGTTGTAGGGCTAGAGAAGGTTACAGATGGAGGAGATTTTGCAGGTGAGAAGAGATTACAAAGAACTAGATTTGTGGTGGACTGGAGATTACTTTGTAGATGCCTTAAATCAAACATGTTTCATGGCTAATAGCCTGAGAACAGATTTAAACCAATAAAAGTCCTAGTAGTCGTTAGGGCTTCTGTCTTCAGACAAGGTTTCTTTGAGGGTGTTCTATTGACACCAACTGTGCATTTATTCTTCCTGACTCCTTCTCTGTTACACCTTGCCTGGAAATGTTAAAATTAGGTAGCAATGGCCTAGTGGTATTATCGCTTGACTAATAATCCAGAGACCCAGGCAATATTCTGGGGACCTGGGTTTGAATCCTGCCATAACAGATGGTAGAATTTCAATTCAATAATAATCTGAAAATAGGAGTCTAACTATGAGCATTGTACACTGCCAGGAAAAACCCATCTGATTTGTCCATGTCTTTTAGGTAAGGAAATCTGTAATCCTCATCTGGTCTGGCCTACATGTCACTCTAGACCCACTGCAATGTGGTTGACTCTTAACTACCCTCTGGGCAATAAATGCTTGCCTAGCTACTGACACCCACATCCTATGAATGAATTTTTAAAAATGCCATGTGCTTGAAATTCCATAACCAGGTAAAGATTTATTGAAATTGTAACATTACAACAATAAAAAAGCAAGATGCACACAAAATTAGGGTTATTTAGTGACAGTGAAAAGCGGATAGATTCAGAAAATGACATGCATTTTATCTGCTCAGTCTTTTTCCTCCTCTCTGCACCATTTAGGAAGAAGTGCTGGTTGATTATTACTCTGTAACACCTTGAACATTTGCAGCAAGCCTTTCTGATGAGCTGTTCTGTGCAGGTGAAGCAGCCAGCTCTCAGGAATTTTTTTCTTTTCCTTATCAAGATGCTATTTCTTCATATATATCTTAGTTAGTAGCAATTTGAAGATTTATATGTTGCCCCAACCTCCCCATCTCTAAAACACATATAAGAATTCCTCCACGTGCAGTGTGGGTGGAAAACACCATCTTCCCAAATATTTAGGAAAAGCTTTAGAAAAAAACTCTGCAACACATGCTGAACAGGATAAGCTCCTGAACTATTCAGAAAGCAGAGTCCTCAGTCAGTCTGTTTTGAACTCATAATGATTGACTAATCAATTGTGTGGCAGTGATACATGGGACAGAATTCAAGCATCCTGCCTGCTGTTTCAGAATAAATCCTGTACCATTTCCCAAAGTATATTCACCAATAAGCAAACTATGTCTGTAAGCTGTAAGCTGCACTCTACACTCCACTGGAATGGCTTGGGTGCCTTGCAATTACATCGTGCTGTTTTAAAAAAAACAAAAAAGAATGAGACAAGGGTTTCAGACTTAAAGACTTTTCCATCAGAAACTCCTCAAAAATGCTTCAGAAACAATGTAGAGACTTAAATTTCACTTCGGGTAGCTGTAAATTGTGCAATATCTGATCAATCATTCCTCAGAGGGAGTGTGGGATGGAACAATACAGGCAATACAATGCCTGCTATCTCAGTGAGATGGAAGAACAGATGAAATAAAAACTATGGGCAATTTATAATTTGTATTGATTTGGGATTTGCAAGTTAATTCTTGATCAGTCAACATTGATTCTGGTATGTAACAGCGTAAAAGTTTAAACAAAATGAAATCTTGTTGGTGTAGAGATAGTAGGAACTGCCAATGCTGCAGAATCTGAGATAACAAGGTGTAGAGCTGGATGAACACAGCAGGCCAAGCAGCATTACAGGAGCAGGAAAGCTGAAGTTTTGGGTCTGGACCCTTCTTCAGAAAAAAAATGAAGTCATTTTTTTCTGAAGAAGGGTCCAGACCCGAAACATCAGCTTTCCTGCTCCTCTGATGCTGCTTGGCCTGCTGCGTTCATCCAGCTCTATACCTTGTTATCTCGAAATCTTGTTGGTAACTTCTTCATCTGTGAATTATGCGGCAAATATGATCATTTTGATTTACAAATCTCCATTGGAATTGAAACATGAGATTCAATGGAAATGTTTGAACCCAGGAGAGGTTTTAATAGAGGAAGTAAAGAGAAACTATTTCCAATGATAAGAAGTTGGTAACCAGAGGGCACAGATTTAAAATGATTGCCAAAAGATCCAGAGGAAGAAATGAGCACTTTTTTTTATGCAGTTCATTGTTGATATTAGAACATGTTGCCTTAAATGCTGTTGGATAAGGATTCAATAATAACTTTCAAAACATGATTGAATAAGGCAAGATGATTCCCTTGGAAATGGACATTATCTGGCACTTGTGAAATGTGAATATTACTTGCCACTTATCAGCAAACATGTGGATACTATCCATGTCTTACTGCATATGGACATGGACTGCTTCAGTATCTGAGGAGTCACAACTGGTGCAGGTTATCAGTGAACAGCCCCATTCTGACCTTTTGAAGGATAGAAGATCATTGGAGCCAGCTGAAGATGGTTAGGCCTACGACACTGCCCTGAGGAACTAATGCACTCGTGGCATAGTGGTAGCACCCCTACCTCTGGGCCGGGAGGCCTGGATTGAAGTACCACCTGCTCCAAATTTGTGTAATAACATCTCTGAACAGGTTGATTATAAATTATCTACCTGGAGGCACTAGTACAGAGATGTCCTGGAGCTGAGATGACTGACTTCCAAAAACCACAACTATTTTCCTTTGTGCTGGGAATGACTGCAACCAGTGGAGAGGATTTGCCATGATTCTCAATGATTCTAGATCTATTACAGATCCTTGATGCCACACTCGATCAAGTGTGGACTTGGTGTCGAGGGCTGTCACTCTCACCTCGGAAATTCTGGGTTGACCCTCGCCAAATCTAAACTGGGTATCAGTGAGCAGACTATTGTTGAGCAGGTTCTGCATGATAGCACTGTTGATGGCACCTTCTAAACATACTTGATGATGGGGAGTTGACCATGGTGGTAATTTGCAGGGTTGGATGTGTCCTGCTTTTTGTAAACAAGACATACCTGGCAATTTTCTACATTGCCAGGTTGATGCCAGTATTATAGCTTGGCTGGGAGTGTGTGTGGCATGTTCTGAAGCACAAGTCTTCGGTAATGTTGCTGGAATATTGTCAGGGCTCATAACCTTTGTATTATCCAGCATCTTTTGCTGTTTCTTGAGTAGCACGTATAGTGATCTGAATTGGAAGGAGACTGGCATCTGTGATGCTGGGGACCTCAGGAGGAGATCAAGAATTTTTAAAATTCAAATCTATAGGATATGAGATTCACTAGTTGAGCTAGCATTTATTGTCCATCCCTAACTTCACTGGATAAGTGGTGGCAAGTTGCCTCTTGAACTGCTGCAGTCCTTTGGGTTTAGGGTTATCCACAGTGCTGTCAGGAAGGAATTTCCACGATTTTGACCTGGTGGTTATGAAAGAATGGTGATATACTTCCAAATCAGAATGATGTGTGGCTTGGGGTCATCTTGTAAGTAATGGTGTTCCCACAGATCTGTTGCCATTGCCCTTCTACGTGGTAGAGGTCAGAGATTTGGAAGGTGCTGTTAGAGTAGCCTTACATTCCTGCAATGCACCTGGAAGATGGTATACTCTCTCCACCACTGACACACAGTGACAGCAGTGTGAATTAGAGTTACGTTTGTGGATGTGGTGCTAAGCAAGTGGGTTGTATTGTCCTGGACGGTGTGAAGCTTCTTGCATGTTGTTAGACTTGCGCTCATCCAAGCAAGTGGGGAATATTCCATCATGCTCCTGACTTGTAAATGGTAGATAGGCTTTGGGGAGTCAGGAAGTGAGTTACATACAGCAAAATTCCTAACCTCTGACCTGATCTTGTAGTCATAGAATTTCTGTGGCAGGTTTAGTTCAGTTTCTGGTTAATAGTAACCTCCAGGATGTTGATAGTGGGATACTTTGCGATGATAATTGCATTAAATGTCAAAGATGGTGTGTTTTTCCTCTCCTATAGGGAGTAATTGAAGTAAATGTTGTAAACGAATTTAAGGCGAAACTGAATAGAAACATGAGGGAGAGAGGAAAGAAGAATTCATTGATAGTGTGAGATGCAAGTCTCGTGAAATGAAGTTAGGTTAAGCACCTAGGTTAAATTGTTTGGTTTGTTTAATTTATGCTGTTAATCCTAACACATTTTAAACAATTATTTCTCTTTTTTTTAAATTGACTCGTAACTAGCAACAAGTTTGATAAATTATTGTCTTTGTTCCTCCCATCCTCTGTACAAAGTATTCTTACCAAGGCAGTGTAAGCATTCTGAAAGTGATATAAGCTCTTGTAGTTATAAAAAACAATGATAACTGCAATGGCCATCTCCAACACGGTGAACAGCAGGAGAGCTATTGTTAAAGAAAATGTTGATGTCTGTTGAAAAGATGGAAGATTTTATAAAACAAAATACAGATCTCATAGCATTTTCTTTGATGAAATTAGAGATTATAAACATTTTACTAAAGTGGAAATGAATAGAACAAAAAAATATTGTTTTTGAAGTTGAAACAGCTACAACATCAACTCCTTCAGCATCATAACATCTCCTCCAAATGCTGATCTTTTGTGGCAATTTGATTGCCATTGCACCATTCCTGTCCAGTTCTCTCGCTTCTTCCCAATTTAAAATGGTCCTTATGACCTGTCTCTTTGGAGAAGCTTTTGTGCAAGTTACAAACTCTGTTTATTAGTTCAGGGTCACATTTTATCCAAATTATGCTTTGGTGAAATGCTTTGGGAGATTTCACAATGTTAAAGGTACTGTATAAAAGCAAGATTGTTATTATAGGAGTTTGACTGGAGCCTGTGGATGCAAGAAAAGGGCCCAAGGGGGTAAATAATGAGTGACATTTGTGTGTCTGGAGGATTCTGTATCTTTCAGCACTTGTTGGCTTATGTGTTCATTACACCTCTACTTGTATGCCATCTAGAGTTATTCTGCAGGAATAGCACCTGAGAAAAACTTGGAAGCATCATAATCAGAGGAGGATACACAAAAGGATAATTGACGGATTTAGGAGTGGATGGAAAGGTGGCAGATGAAGTTCAGCGCAGAGAAGCATGTGCTGAGCACTTTGCAAAAATCATGAAGAGACAGTTCAAAATAAAGGACATTATTCTAAAGGGTGTGCAGGAACAGACAGACTTGATGTATATGTCCATAAATCGTTAATGGGTGGCAAGGCACGTACAGCAGCAAGTAGTATTCTAGGCTTCATTATTAGAGGTATAGAGTACAAGAGTAGTGAGGTTGTACTGAACTTGTATAAGACACTGATTAGACCTCAGCTGGAGTACTGTCTACACTTTTGGATGCCACCATAGAAAAGATGTGAATATATTGGAAAGAATGCTGAACAGTTTTACAAGAATAGTTCCAGAAATCAGAAACTTCAGTTATGAGAAAAGATTGGAGAAGTTGGGTCTGTTCTCTTTGGTGAAGGCTAGTATGAAATTTGATTGTAGCTCTCAAAATCGTGAAAGGTCTGAACAGAGTAAATAGGGAGTAACAGGAAGAAATTGTGATGTTTTAGATAAATCTTTTCCACACTTTTGATGAGTTGTCTAGATTTGGAATGCACTGCCTGCAAGTGTGGTAGAGACACGTTCAATTGATAAATTCAGAGGGCATTAGATGTTTATTTAAGTAGGTACAATATTCAGGATTGGGGAAAAGGCAAGAATTGGCACTGAATTAAAATGCTCAGAGATCTGGTGTAGACGTGATGGATTGAACAGCCTCTTTCTATACCATAATAATTTTGTAATTCTGTGACTTCTGTATAAGCAGCCTCATTTCCCTCAGTGTGTCAGTGTTACAATTCTCACACCCTGGTGTCAAAAATCTGCTGTCCCACTCTCTTAGTGTGTAAATATCTACAGCCCCACTCCCTCAGTGGTGCAGTAGTAATGTCACTAGATGAGTAATTCAGAGTTGATGCATGTGGGTTTGAATCTACCAATAAATAAATATGGAGTTTAAAACTAGTCTAAACGTTATGATGAAACAATGCTCAATTGTCAGAGGAAAATTTGTTGTTCTTACCTGGTCAGACCTACATGTGACTCCAGATCCACATCAACGTGGCTAACTCAAAACTGCTCTAGCAATGTAGAATGCCTCTTAGTTGTACCAAACTACTACAGAGTGGAAGGAAAGGAATTAAACTGAACTGACCACCTGGCATCAAGCTAGGCACTAGAAATGACAATGGAAAACGCAGCCTTGTCTAGACTCTCAAGTCCTTCTTATTAGCATCTTGTGCCAAAATGGTCAGGGATGAATAAGATCTAGTAAAGCAATAATCTGACACAGTCATACTCACAGAATTATGTCTTCCAGACAACACCTTCACCACCCCCGGTTATGTCCAGTCCCACCGAAAGGACAGACCTGCAAAGGTGGCTACATAATGGTATACAGTTGGGAGAAGTTGCCATGAGAATCCTTAAAATTGACTCCAAACATCATGAGGTCGCAGCATCTGTTCAAACAAAAGCAAGCAAAGCTCCTGCTGATTTCCATGTATCACCTAGTCCTCGACTGATCAATCAGTGCTCCATTTTGAACAACAGTGGAGGAAGCACTGAGACCGGCAAGAGCACAGAATGTACTCTGGGTAAGGGACTTCAACATCCATCGCCAAAGTGGCTCAGCAGCACCATACTGACCAAGCTGCTCCCAAAGAACACAATTGCTAGACTGGGTCTAAGGCAGGTGGTGAGGGAACCAACCAGAAAGAAGAATATCCTTGCCCTCATCAACATGCCTGCTGCAGATGCAGCTACCCATGACAGTATTGGTAAGAGTGGCCACTGTGCAGTTGTTGTGGAGACAAAGTCCCACCTTCACATTGAGAATACCCTCCATAGACTTTGAACTGCTGAATTTGGAGCCAAATTGTACTGAAACCTAATCTGCAATCTCATGCCCTGTTCTACCATTATCGTCAAGATAGACGATCAACCCTAATTCAATCAAGAGTGTAGCGATCCAGGTGGAAAATACTTGTGTGATATCAACAGCCGAGACGTTGAATGAAGACTACAGCAGTAGGTAGATCCTCAGTTGTCGAGGTTTTCTTGCCACTAGAACTGGATGTCACTCAGATAGATTATACCTAAAAACAAGGTGCCAATCTGGTGAAGCTATAAAACAGGACAAACTGCATGCCAAACAGCATAAGCAGCAAGTGATAGATGGAGCTAAGCGATTCCACAACTAACAAATCAGATCAAAACTGCAGTGTTATGCATCTAGTCCTTAATTGTGGTGAACAGCTGAACTACTATTAGGATGCTCCATAAATATGCCCCACTTTCATTGATGGGGGAGTCCAGCACATCAATGTGAAAGATAAGACTGAATCATTCATAACAATCCTCAACCAGAAGTAGTAAATGGATGATCCGTCTAGGCCTGCTGCAGAAGCCTGCATTATCACAGAGCCAGTTTTCAATCAATTCAATTCATTCCACATCAATCAACAACTGAAGGCATTAAATACTGAAAAGCCTATGGTCTCTGACGATATTCTAGCAAGTGCACTGAAGATGTGTGCTATAGAACTTGACAAACTCCTAGCCAAGCTGTAGAGGTGTAACTCTGGCATCCATCTGACAATGTAGAAAACTACCCATCTGTGCGCCGCACACACAAATTAGAGATGAGGTCAGAATGATGTCCTTTCTGTCGATTGCTACCTTGCTGTGGGAGACAGGTTTGAGTGTCTGTTTATCCCGAGAGCAACGGCATCAGGAATTCTCAATTCTTGGCAGGGCCACCCATGAAAAGTCGGAGGGGAAGAACCAAACAAAGCGCAATCCAAAACAAGTTCTCAACAGTGATCCAGGCGGAAGGTATTAGTGTGATATCAATATCTGCGACATTGAATGAAGGCTGCAGCAGTACGCAGATCCCTAGCTGTCGAGTTTCCTTGCCACCGGAAGTGGATATCACTGGGATAACACGCTGGAAATCAAGCCTCGCGGTTCCCGGCATGTGCACAAAAGTTAAAGATTTAAGTATGTAAAATTCCCCAATTTATCTGTCTATTTATATCCAGGTTAATAGAAAATATGGACCAGCTTTTGCACTTAACATGTATCGTTATTTATTATAAATAAATAGATTCCAGCTATAGATAAATAACTATGAACTGTTGACCTATAACATTACTAGTTACAACTCTAACCCCGTTTTAAAAGTCCCTCTAAACACACAGACAGGTAAAAAAAAAAATGGTATTATGTCTGGAAGGAAAACTGGCAAAGTAGTGCAATAGCATTCATTCAGGTAGACCTTTGTTTGCCAGGACTTGCTGTTCTTCAATCTCTCTTTTTCTTCAGGTGGTTTTCACTTCCTTGCAGGAGGCACATAGTGGTTGGTTCACAAATTGTACAATGATCAGTACCATTTGCAACTTTCTGGATATTGAAACAGTCTGTTTCCATTTGCATCAATACCTCAACAATACACAGGTTGGACTGGTAAGTAAAATTCGTGCCTCAGAAGTGCCAGGAAATGACCATCTCAAACAAAAGACAGCCTGACTATCTCCTCTTGACATTACTGGCATTACCAGTGCTGAGTTCACTATCAACATCCTGGGATTTACCAAAGATCAGAATTGAGTCAGCCGTGGAAATGTTGTGACTACATAAACTGGTCAGAGGCTAACAAGTAACTCATCTGTTTCTGCAAAGCTTTTCCAGCATCCATAAGACAGGAGTAAGGAATGTGATGGAATACTCTCTACTTACTTGGATCAGCGCAGCTCCAACAATATAGAAGGTACACTATTCAGGACAACGCTGCCTGCTTTATTAGCACCTCATCCACCACTCAACATTCATTCCCTTCACCATCGATACTCAAAGGCAGTAGTGTATAGCATATGAATGATGCACTGCAGCAATTCACCAAGGCTTGCTCGTCATCTAACCTACAACCTCTACCACCTAGAGGAAGAATAGTAGCTGACACATATGAACATCACCACCCACAAGACACACAACATTCCCACTTGAAATTATAATTGCTTCTCCTGTCTCTGGGTCAAAATCCCTTTCTGACAGCACTCTGGGTGTAAGTACATCCCAAAGTCTGCAGCAATTCAAGAAAGCAGCTTGTTACCAACTTCTGTATGGGCCTAGCCAGGAACACCAACATCCCATGAACGATTATTAAAAAGGTGTTAAAATCAGCAGCTCCATATTGACAACCTCACCAAGTCAGTACATTAATATCTGCAGCCCCACTTCCTCGTTGTGTCAATATCTGATGCTCCAGCCCTTCAGTCTGTCAATATGTGCAGCCCTACACCTAGGAAATGAGGAGAGTTGTAGGGGTTGGAGGAGAGTACAGAAATTATTTCAATGGGCTGCAAGATTTTTAGTTTTTTTTTCTATTTTTACAGCATGTAGGTACATTTTATAGCAAAACAGCCATTAAATAAGGTTAACTTAAAACAAAAGAAAAAAGTTGATAACACTTCACTCTTTTAAGGAACTGGGTTTCCTGTAAGGAAGTATGCTGTGCGATACATATCACATAAATAAGGCAGAATTATTTCTGCTTGTATTGTAAGAGTCATGGAATATATATTACTTACAGAAAAAAACACGAGCTCAGGAGCTGGAGTAAAAAGTAGCGAGATGGAATATATTATGATGCCAACTGCTGTTGCGACAGCACTGACGCCATTCATAAGCAGCCCTGCTTTCATCTAAGTACAATAAACATAGAACATACGATGTTTCAAATAGGGTCTGCAGTATCAATCTTGCAATAACTGAATACCTGCTACAGCTTTTCCCAGAAGTAGAAGAAGGAAGCTTTACTTATTATCAAATTCCGCTATGCTCAATTTGTTTGAGGGAGGGAGGACGGACTTGATTGGAAAGCAACGGGACTGAGGAGGACCTATTATTTACGCAAGGTTAGATTATTCGCTCCCTTTTGACTCCAGTTTCTCATTCTATGATTTCGTATTTTAACACATGAAGTTGAACAATTCTGTTAAAACAGACAAAAATCCATACCATACAAACAGAAGAAATAGAAATAGGAATAGCCCAGTTTCCCGCTTGAGCCTGTTCCAGGCTCATGGATCATGGTTAAACGAACATTCCTCACATTCACTATTCTGCCCTACCCTGAAACCTTTGATTCCCTTACTAATCAATAATCTATATATCTCAGCCTTAAGTATACACAAAGACTCTTCACCCACAGCTCTCAGTAACAAGAAGTCCCAAAGACGCTCAACTCTCTGAGAGAAGAAATTCCTCTTAGTTTCAGTTTTAAATTAGCACCCTTTGTTTCAGAGACTACGACCTCTAGTGCTGGACTCTCACATGAGGAGAGACACCTTCTCAGCATTGATCCTGTCAAGCCCCTTAAGAATCCGATATGCTTCCATAAGATCACCCCTCATTCTTTTAAACTTCAGTGAGTAGAGTCCCAACTTGTTTAACCTTTGTTTGTAAGACAATCTTTCCATACTGGAGATCACCCTAGTGAACGTTCTCTGAACTGCCTCCAATGAAATGACACCTTTCTTTAAATAAGGAGACCAAAATTGCTCTCAGTGCTTCAAGACGGTCTTACAAGCATCTTGTATGTTACAGTAAGATTTCCCTACATTTAACGTAGGGAAACACCCTATGTTTTGTGCACAGTTACCCTCAAGTACCTTTGTGTTGCAACTTTCTGTAGATTTTCACCAATTAAATAATACTATTCTTTTGGTCACGCTTCAAAAATGAACATCACGTTATACTTTACTTGCCAACTTTATGCTAACTTACTTAACCTATCAAGATCTCTCTGTAAACTGTTTTCATCCCTCTTGCAAGTTGCCTTTCCACCTATTTTTCTATTGCCTGAAAATTTGGCTACAATACATCCACTTCCTTCCTCCAAGTCATTAATATATATTGTAAACAGTTGCGGTCCCGTATTTGATCCCTGTGGAACCTGACTTGTTACAGGTTGCCAATATGAGAAAAAAAGCCCTTAACCCCATTAAGATAAAACAAAGGACTGCAGATGCTAGAGAACTGAAACAAGAACAGAAATTGCTGACTCACCAGTTCTGATAAGAGTCACAGGACTCAAAACTCTACTTTCTTCCTGCAGATGCTGCCAGTCCTGCTGAATTTTGCCAGAATTTTTTATTTTTGTCTCTTATCCCCAGTCACTGTTTCCTGTTCATCAGCCAATTCTCTACCAATATACTACCTTCAAAACCACAGTCTTCTGACTGAACCTTTTGGTGCTACCTTGTTGAATGCTTTTTAGAAGTCCAAATAGAACACATCTACTGATTTCCCCTTTATCTGTTCTGGTTGAGACTTTCTCGAAAAACTGTAACATGTTGGTTAGACACAATTTCCCTTTCATTAAGCTACACTGATTCTGCTTGATTAGATTATGATTTTCTAAATGTGCCGTTATTACTTCCTTAATAATTTATTCCAACCGTTTTCCAACAATAAATGTTAGGCTAATCAACCCATAGTTACCTACGTTTTGTCCCCTTCGCTTTTTGAATAAGGGTGTCACATGGGCAGTTTTCCAAACCTCTGATACTTCTCCAGAATCCAAATACTTTTGGAGAATTACAACCAATGCATCCACTGCTTCAGCAGCTACTTCTTTTAAGTTTCTTGGATGGTAGCCATCAGACCTGCCTTTAGTCCCATTAGTTTGTCTAATACTACTACTCTAGTGATGGTAATGGTACTTAATTCTCACCTGTATTCTTTAGTATTACTGGGCTGTTCAAACCATCTTCTGCCATAAAGACTGATGCAAAATCTCTGTTTGACTCCTTTGCCATTTCCTCGTTCCCCATCACTAGCTCCCCAGATTCAGTTTCTAAGAGGCCTTTGTTCATTTTAACCCCTGTCTTCCTTTTCATAAATTTGAAGTTCTTAGTGTCAGTTTTTATACTCCTTGCCCTCATAGTTTATTTACTTTCTCTTTTCAGTTCTCCTTTACTGAAATCTGAATTTATCCCAGTCTTTGGGGCTATCACTGACTTTTGCCTCCATATATGCTTTTCACCTTCCTTTTATATTTTCTTAAGCTTCATTGGTTAGCCATGGTTGGTTTATTCCTCTCTTAGAGTCTTTCCTCATATTGGGAAATACTTTTGCTGAGAGTCATAAATTACCTCCTTAAGTATTATCTTACGCCACTCAGTCACTAAAGATTTGACTTTTACATATGTGATCAGTAGTCTTTTTGACACTTCCTACTTTCATCACCCTTTCAGGCAGCATAGTCCAAATAATAATGACGCAATGCATAATTTTTTTTCTGCTCATCTCCTAATCTGGCTTCCATGTGTTGTTAATTGGGCACACAGGCTCCTAGTAGAATCAGCAACTGGAATGCATACTTACAACATAAACTCTTGACTACTTACAATAAATCTAGTTGGCTTCCTCTTCAGCTCAACGGTGAAGGATCCTGAAATAATATACTGGAAAAGAAACCAGTCAGATGGAAAAATGTTACAGCTGGGTTCAAATTACTTCAAAGGCATCCAAAAAGTTATTGGTGTTAATATGCAATAATGATGGAAAATTCTTTCTGTGTTCCTCCCATATTTTGCATGAAGCATCAATGGATGCATTATAAATCACACATTGTGAAACCTCAATCCCGCAATTTAATAAAACCCTACACTTATACCAAATAAGGAGGTAGAAGCTTCATTTGTCTCTTTGGGTTTTCCTGGGCAGTTTATCTGAATCAGTGCTAAACATTGAGGAATTTCAGATTTAAGTTATGCTCAGCACAACAGGGGATCCAAATACATACTTTTCCACAAGATGAAAAAGCATTTGGCATCCCAGAGTTAGACAGTAGTCAGCATGGCTGGAGATCAGCCTATCTTGAGTCATCGTCTATCTGCCAAGTGGCCACCCAGCAAATTCTACACCCAAATTCCTGGCATGCAATCTCACCTCACGAGGCTGTGCAGCAGACAGGAACAGGAGTTGGCCATTCAACCCTTCATATCTGGTTTATCATTCAACAAAACTGTGTCCATGTCTTGAAAAGAAATTAACCAATCCCAGGATTAACATTATTTATTAAACTGTCGTCCACTGCTTTTATGGGCAAGAATTCCAAAATCTTGATATCGTTATTTGAAGGAGCATCTTTCTAATTTTTAGTTTGTAAAATCTGCCCAATTTTATCAGGAGTCCTCTCTCTCTCAAAACTTTGATTAGGCCTCTTTGTGAGGGCAGCAATTTGTTGTGGTGCATAACAATGGCTGTTGTTACCCTCAGCACACAAGACTGCCACAATCTAACCAAGAGAAACTGACCCAAATTCCAGTCCAAAAAGCTACGCCAGATCTTCCCGCAACTGAATAAACCAGAGAAACAGAGAGAGGGACGCCGAAGATAAGCTGGATAATGCCAACCAATATCTGTGTGGCCTACAGTGAAGAGAAAACAGAAAGAAATTTTTTTCCGAGCTAAAAACAGAGAGTAACAACAGTTATTTCTAGAGATAAAAGGTACTGCAGATGCTGGAGAATCCGAGATAACAAGCATGGGGCTGGATGAACACAGCAGGTCAAGCAGCATCATAGGAGCAGGACGTTTCTGGCCTAAACCCTTCATCAGAAATGGGGGAGGGGAAGAGGGTTCTGAAATAAATAGGGAGAGAGGGGGAGGCGGATAGAGGAGAGGATAGGTGGAGAGGAGGCAGACAAGTCGAAGAGGCGGGGATGGAGCCAGTAAAGGTGAGTGTAGGAATATGATTTGCTGTTCCTGCAGCCTTCGGGTGGCATCACTGTGGCATTGCAGGAGGCCAAGGATGGACATGTCATCTGAGGAATGGGAGAGGTAGTTGAAATGGTTCGCGACTGGGAGGTGCAGTTGTTTGTTGCGAACTAAGTGCAGGTGTTCTGCAAAGTGGTCCCCAAGCCTCCGCTTGGTTTCCCCGATGTGGAGGAAGCCACAACGGGAACAGCGGATGCAGTATACCACATTGGCAGATGTGCAGGTGAACATCTGCCTGATGTGGAAACTCTTCTTGGGGCCTGGGATTGGGGTGAGGGAGGAGGTGTGGGGGCAGGTGTAGCACTTCCTGCGGTTACAAGGAAAAGTGCCAGGTGTGGTGGGACTGGAGGGGAGTGTGGAGCGGACAAGGGAGTCGCGGAGGGAGTGGTCCCTCCGGAAGGCAGATAAGGGTGGGGAGGGAAAAATGTCTTTGGTGGTGGGGTCTGATTGCAGATGGCGGAAGTGTCGGAGGATGATGCGTTAGATCCGGAGGTTGGTGGGGTGGTATGTGAGGACGAGGGGGATTCTTTTTTGGTTATTGTTGCGGGGACGGGGCGTGAGGGATGTGTTCTGGGAAATGCGGGAGACACGGTCGAGGGCGTTCTCGACCACTGTGGGGGGGAAGTTATTTCTAAGTTATTTTGAAAGAATCTTAATAGATAGTTGTAAGTTGGAATTGTTTATGAACTTGCTCTGCTGGTGGTTAACTTTGGGGCAGTACCATATGAACTTTTGTTGAATCACTTGTGCTTTCAATGCCAGCCTTGATTTTTATTTCCATGTAAAATGGATAAAAAGAAGTCATGTTATATGTGCTTCCAAAAAAGCTGGTAAAAGCAAATTCAACAGTAAAGAGGATATAAATACTTAAAGGAGAAATTATTGCAGGGTGTAAGGAGTGGGATGGATTGGATCGTTTTCTCACAGGCACAATGGTCTAATGACCCCATTTGTTTTACATAAAGATCAGACTTGGCATAAAATCATTCCTAAATTGCTGTAAGCCTTGCTGTATTGACATAAACCAATTTCACCACACCTTACGTTACTGATATGGTATCACCCTGATATTTGCTGTTATACCTTAGCCTCTGCTGAAAGCAGAAGTGTGACTGTCTTGGCCACAGGATAGGTGCCAGATGACTGGCAGACAGCTAATACCATGCCATTTTTCAAATAGGGTGGTAGGGAATAAACCAGGAATTTACAGGCTATTGAGTCCAACACCCGTGGTAGTGAAATTTTTAGGAAAAATTCTGAGGGACAAAATTAATCTCTGATTGGAGAGGCAAGGATTAATCAAGGAGAGTTAGCATGACTTTGTAAAGGGAGATCATTGTCTGACAAGTTTTAAATTTTCTGAGATGACTGGGTGTGTAGATGAGTATAGGGCAGTTGATGTAGTCTACATGGACTAGAATAAGCTTTTTGGCAAGGTGTCACATGGAAGATTGATCAAGAAGGCAAGAATCCATGGAACCCGAGGCAATTTTGCAAATTGAATCTAAATTTTGCTTCATAATATGAGGTGTTTTTATAATTGGAAGCCTGTTCCAACGTCCATTGGCATACTGCAGAGTTCAGTGCTGAGTCCTTTGTCATTTGCAATGTGCATTAATGATGTAGGCACAAATGTAGGCGGTTTCATTAGTAGGTGGTGAGGAAGAAAGCCTTAGTCTACAAAACGAGATAGATGGCTTGTCAGATGGGCTAAACAGTAGGAAATGGAGCTTAATTCCAAAAAGTGAAATGTATTTGGGAGGACGAACCAAGCAGGGATTACATTTGAATGATAGGATCCTAGGAAATACAGAGGATCAGAGGGACCTTGCAGTGTATGTCCATAGATCCTTTGAAGGCAACAGTACAGGCAGGTAAGGTGGTTAAGAAGGCATATTGGATACTTGGCTTTATTAGTCAAGAAATTGAATACAAGGTAAGGATTTTCTGATGGAGCTGTATAAGGCATTAGTTAAACCACAGCTGGAATACTGTGTGCAGTTCTGGTTGCCAACACAAGTATTTGATTGCAGTTGAGAGGGTACAAAAGAGATCCATCAGGATGTTACCTGGGCTGGAGCAATTTAGCTATAAAGAGATAATAGGACCTGCAGATGATGGAGAATCCGAGATAACAAGGTGTAGAGTTGGATGAACACAGCAGGCCAAGCAGCATCATAGGAGCAGGAAAGCTTGACGTTTCGGGCCTAGACCCTTCATCAGAAATGGGGGAGGGGAAGAGGGTTCTGAAATAAATAGGGAGGGGGGGGAGGCGGATAGAAGATGGATAGCGGAGAGGATAGGTGGAGAGGAGACAGACAAGTCAAAGAGGCGGGGATGGAGCCAGTAAAGGTGAGTGTAGGTGGGGAGGTAGGGAGGAGATAGGTCAGTCCAGGGAGGACGGACAGGTCAAGGGGGCAGGATGAGGTTAGTAGATAGGAGATGGGGGTGCAGCTGAGGTGGGAATAGGTGAGAGGAAGAACAGGTTAGGGAGGCGGGGACGAGCTGCGCTGGTTTTGGGATGCGGTAGGGGGAGGGGAGATTTTGAAGGTTGTGAAGTCCACATTGATACCATTGGGCTGCAGGGTTCCCAAGCTGAATATGAGTTGCTGTTCCTGCAGTCTTCGGGTAGCATCATTGTGGCACTGCAGGAGGCCCAGGATGGACATGTCGTCTGAGGAATGGGAGGGGGAGTTGAAATGGTTCACGACTGGGAGGTGCCATCCATGGACGTCCAGTCCCTATACACCTGCATTCCCTATGTAGATGGCCTAAAGGCCCTCTGTTTCTTCCTGTCCCACAGGCCTGACCAGTCCCCCTCCACTGATACACTCATCCGCTTAGCCGAACTCGTCCTCACCCTCAACAACTTCTCTTTCAACTCCTCCCACTTCCTACAGACAAAGGGGGTGGCCATGGGTACCCGCATGGGCCCAGGCTATGCCTGCCTCTTTGTAGGTTACGTGGAACAATCCCTCTTCCGTATCTACACTGGCCCTAAACCCCACATCTTCCTCCGTTACATTGATGACTGTATCGGCGCTGCCTCGTGCTCCCACGAGGAGCTCAAACAGTTCATCCACTTCACCAACACCTTCCACCCCAACCTTAAGTTCACCTGGACCATCTCTAACACCTCTCTCCCCTTCCTGGACCTCTCTGTCTCCATCTCGGGTAACTACCTAGAAACCGATATCCATTTCAAGCCCACCGACTCCCACAGCTACCTAGAATACACCTCCTCCCACCCACCTTCCTGCAAAAATGTCATCCCCTATTCCCAATTCCTTCGCCTCCGCCGCATCTGCTCCCAGGATGAGGCATTCCACTCCCGTACATCTCAGGTGTCTTCGTTCTTCAAGGACCGCAACATCCCCCCCCCCCCGCAGTGGTCGAGAATGCCCTTGACCGTGTCTCCCGCATTTCCCGCAACTCATCCCTCACACCCCGTCCCCGCAATAACAACAAAAAAAGAATCCCCCTCGTCCTCACGTACCACCCCACCAACCTCCGGATCCAACGCATCATCCTCCGACACTTCCGCCATCTGCAATCTGACCCCACCACCAAAGACATTTTTCCCTCCCCACGCTTGTCTGCTTTCCGGAGGGACCACTCTCTCCATGACTCCCTTGTCCGCTCCACACTCCCCTCCAGCCCCACCACACCCGGCACTTTTCCCTGCAACCGCAGGAAGTGCTACATCCGCCCCCACACCTCCTCCCTCACCCCCATCCCAGGCCCCAAGAAGACTTTCCACATCAAGCAGATGTTCACCCGCACATCTGCTAATATGGTATACTGCATCCGCTGTACCCGTTGTGGCCTCCTCTACATCGGGGAAACCAAGCGGAGGCTTGGGGACCACTTTGCAGAACACCTGCGCTCGGTTCACAATAAACAACGATAAAGAGAGACTAGATAGGCTGTGGAAGTTTTCCTATGGGGAGGGAAGGCTGAGGGGAAATTTAATGTGTACAAAATTATGACGGGCATTGAAGGGAGGGCAGAAAAAAACTCCTCCCTTTAGTCGAGGGATCAATAACTAGTTGGCATAGATTTACGGAAGAAGCGGGAGATTTAGAGGGGATTAAAGGAAATATTTTTCCTTCTAGGTGGAGGTGAATATCTGGAATTCATTGCCTGAAAGGGTGGGTAGAGGTCTTCGCAACATCTAAGAAGTATTTATATGATCACTTGAAACACATAGCATACATGGTTATGGGCTAAATTATGGAAAATGGGACTGCAAAAGATAGGTGCTTAATGACTCGTGTGGATAAGATGGCCTGAAGGACTTCTTTTCATACTATAAAATTCTGCCAATATTATTAATGGAGTGTCTCAAGTATGCTAGTGCTGTTCTCACTATTAGAACATTTGGAAATATTAAAAATCTGTATATTAAATGATGAGAGTGTCGTAGTAGTGTCCCTATTTTTCGGCCAGAGGCTTGGCTTCAGGTCCCACCTGCTCCAGGGGTACGTCATAACATGTCTGAACAGGATGATTTAAAATATGTGAATCCAAAATTCCAAATCACTTTTTCAATGGTTTGCCTGTCCCATGTGTTTTTGTCATTCACATGGTTAGCAAGTTTCACAATACCCACAAAAAACAGCAGAAGAAACACAATTTAAACTTCCACAAAACTTCTGATGAACCACAGAATTATGACAGCACAGAAAGAGACCAATCAGACAGTTGTATGTATGCCAACTGACTGCAAGAGCAACTCATGTAGTTTCGGTTGTCTTCCTTTACCCTGTAGCTCCACACATTTTTTCTCATGCGATTATCTAATTCAATTTTGAAAAACTCAACTGTATCTGTCTCCACACACTTTCAAGCAAGGCCTTTCAGATCCTAACCACTGGCTGCATAAAACATATTTGTTCAAATTGCCACTTTTTCCCCAATGAACTTCAACTGGTGAATTCCTTGCCTTACCACCTGCTTGGTGCAGACTAGCGCTGCTCAAGCTTTCTAACCACTTGCCTCTCTCACTAAGGTCCCCTGTGGTCGAGAATTAATTACTGTACTGTACTCTTCCCACATCCCTTACGATTTTGAACACCTCCATCAAATCTCGTCTCAATCTTCTCACCTCCAAACAGAACAGTTGTAGCTTGTCCAATCTATCTTCATAGATCAATCCTAGAACATTGTCCTAATTCTTGCAACTATTTTCATGAATCTTTTCTGCATCTTCCCTAAAGCCTTTATAGCATCCTCATGTTGCCTGGTCTGCTGTGTTCCTCCAGCTGCACACTGAGTTATCTCTGACTCCAGCATCGGCAGTTCATACTATCTCTGAGTGGGTTATGGCATCCTCAAATTGTGTTTCCCAGAATTGGTGTCAATACTTGAGACTGAACCAGTTGTTAATTGTAACTTCCTTGCTTTTTGACTCTATGCCTCTATTGTTAAAGCCCAGGAACTTGTGCTTTATTAACTGTTCTCTAAACCCTTTGTGTCTCCTTCAATGATTTATGCACCCAGGTTCCTCTCCTCCAGCAGCTCCTTTAGAACGGTACCCTTTAAAGAGGCTTTTAACAGGTATAAAAGGAGCAAATCAGTGAGGCCTTAGTGGAATATAGAAAGTGCAGGGGGCGAGTTTAAGAAAGCAACTAGGAGACTAAAGAGGGGGGCATGAAAAAACACTGTTGGGTAAGATTAGGGAGAATCCAAAGATATTCTATAAGTATATCAAATGGAAGAGGATAACCAAGAAAACAGTACAGTCTGTTAGGAACCAAGGGGGCAATCTGTGCGTGGAGGTGGAGGACACTGGCAGGGTATTAAATGAGAACTTCACATTAGTCTTCACTTCGAAGAAAGAGGATGTCAATACAGAATTCAGTAAGAGGGATTTTGAACTCCTTTAGCAGTTTGACATAGGGAGTGAGAGGATATTAGTGGCTTTCACGGGCTTAAAAGTGAATAAATCCCCTGAATGAGTTGTATCCCAAACTGTTGTGGGAGACAAGGGAGGAAATTATAGGGACTCTGATGCAAATGTTTAATTCTTCTGTGGTCAGAGGAGAGATGTTAGAGGACTGGAGGATAATGTGGTTTCACTTTTCAAGAAGGATGGTAGAGATAAACCAGGGAATTACAGACAAGTGTGTCTCACATCAATGGTAGAGAAACAATTAGAGAAAATTCTGAAGCAGAGAATTAATCTCCACTTGGAGAGGCCAGGTTTGATTATGGATAGTCAGTAAACACTTTGTCAGAAGGCGTCACGACTAACAAATTTGTTTGAACTCTTCAAGGAGATGATTCAGTGTGTAGACCAGTAGCACAGAATGTAGTAGTTTATATGGATTTCAGTAAAGTTTCAGTAAAGGTCCCACATGGAAGACGGATAAAGAAGGTAAAAGCAGATGGGATCCAGAATAACTTGGCCAGCTGATGGTGGAAAGCTGTTTATGGAAAGCTGTTTATGTGACTGCAGTCCAGGGTCCACTGGCATACCACAGGGATCAGTGCTGGATCACTTATTGTTTGTAATGTGGGGTGGATGATTAGTGCATTTGCTGATGACATGCAGATTGACCAGGTGATTGACAATGAGAAAGAAATTCTTATGTTACAAGACAATATAGGCAGATTGGTCAGATGGAGTTTAGCCCTAATAGGAAGGAGGAAGTAACAAAATAAAGGAGTGCTCAATGAATGGTTGGATACCAGGAAACTCAGAGGAATCTTGGAGTGTTCGTCCACAGATTCCTGAAGACAGTAGGGCAAGTTAACAGGGTAGTTAAAAAGGCAAAATGAAAACCGAAGGAACTTCTGATGGTGTAAATCAGAAACAAAAACAGAAATTGCTAGAAAAGCTCAGCAGGTCTGGCAGCATCTGTGAAGAAAAGTCAGAGTTAATGTTTCGGGTCCAGTGACCCTTTCTGTGGTTAAAAAGGCAGATGGGAAATTTGCCTTTATCAGTTGTGACATAGATTCACATGCCCTCGCATGAATGTTGCCTAGGATGGAGCAGTTTACCTGTGAAGAGAGCTGGATAAGCTTGGATTTTTTTTATTAGAACAGAGAAGGCTGAGAGGGGACCTCATTGAGGTTTCTAATATTATGAGGGGTGTGGACAGGGTGGATTGAGAACAGCCAGTCCCCTTATTTGAAGGGTTAATAACAAGGAAGCATAATTTTAAGATGAAATGTTTAAGAGGTTTAGGAGGGGATTTGAGGTAACATTTTCACTCAGAGGCTGATGGGAATTTGGAATGTAGGAAGTTTCACAAAATTTTAAAAAGTACTTTGATGAGCACTTGACATGTCATAACTTTCAAAGCTCGGGCCAAATGCTGGAAAGTGGGACTAGTGTAGATTTAGAGTATTTTTTATTGATGCAGACTTGGTGGGCCAAAGGGCCTCTTCTATATGATTCTATGATTTTATGTTGCCTCTCTTTGTTCTTGTTACCAGAAACAATTACTTCACCATGTTAAATTTCATCTCCCACAGGTACTCACACCCCATAAAGCAGTCCATTTTCTCCTGAAGACTATTATTTTGCTTCCCAGAGTTTACTATAATTCTGACTTTTGAGTCATCTAATGTTTGAATTAAATCAAATCTTTAGGCAATCCTGGCTGAAAGAACCAAGATTAAATGAATGTGAACTGGCAATTTTAACCAAGCTCAAGACTGATCAACCAAATTATAGGAACAAATAGTTTTTTAACAAACCCTTGTCAAATTCACATTTTGAGCAGAGAAAAGGGTAAATGCACACCAGGGACTGCCACCATTTCACATTAAGAAAAGAAAGGAAATTTGATGTTTACTCCCAAAGCTTTAAGTTCTCTCCTGAGAATCCACATCTCAGACGAGGCTGTAGATGTTGTGGAGTTAACCTGTACCGCCACTGGGATTCTTGTAGCTTTTTGCGGTATATGATGAGTTTTGCCTTCAACCTTTCTCCCTTCAGCTGGAGTAGGGACAGGTGTTTTCTGTTGGAAAAAAAGTGAATCAGCTATCCTTCTATTAGGTTTTCAGTAATCTTAAAGAAAGGATTTGGCACATGAACATTTTAGAATAGAAGAAATAGAAGTAAGAGAGAATCTTCTACCTCAACGCCATTTTCTACCAACTGTTCTACCACCCATGGTGAGGCCAATATTCTCAAATCTGCCAGGTTATTTCGCCAAATACCATAAATTCCTTCTATTGGAATTTGTTTCATAATCTCACTACATTTTCTCCATTTATCAAGTCACATTTTAATGCAACTATGTATAATTAAACTGGTTTACAATCTCCATGTACATCTCCAATTAATATTATGTCCTTCATTAATTCCTCTGGAAAATTTTTCATTAGCCAGCATCAATGACTGACTTTCTCCAGTGTCTATCAAAATCTTTATTGGCTTACATCCCCGATTTGAAGCACAAAGAAAAGCCTTTCATACTCAAAGTCTCCAGTCATCTACTTTCACAATACTGTTTTAATACCTATTTCCTTTCCTGAACATACCTTAGACGTTTCTACTACTGCATTGGTCTCCCATTTAACTCACAGCAACTGGCTTTTGTATATTGAGTCTGATTACAATGGAAGTACATCAGTTTTATAATAACCATTTTTTGTTGTAGCCCTTCTCCTTTAATACTTTGGTACCTTCTGCATATTTTCTAAAACAAGTACCTCTTCCGTCCATAGATTTTTAAAATTCATTCAATTTCCTTGTGCATTTCCATATTATCATCTCCCCACCTATAACTGGCTGGTAGAAATATCACAGGTATCTGCCATAACTGCTGCTTCACTGATGTGCAATACGTGATATTCATGTAAATACATTTTTAAGAACGTAGGAATGCTATCTCTGAATTCTTTCACAATCATAATTTCCCTTAGATTCTCAAAAATGTTCTCTTGAGCAACCTAATCCATGATCTCACAGCATTTCATAGAAGAATCCCTACAGTGTGGAAACAGACCATTCGGCCTATCGAGTCCATATCAACCCTCCAAAGAGCATCCTACTCAGATCCACAGTCCCCATGCTATCCCTGTAACCCTGCATTTTCCATGTCTAATTCACATAGCCTGTACATCCCTGGATACTATGGGCAATTTAACGCAGCCAATCCACCTAACCTTCACATTTTTAGACTGTGGGAGGAAACTGAAGCACCAGCAGGAAACCCACGCAGGCACAGGGAGAATGTGCAAACTCCACACACAGAGTCGCCTGAGGGTGGAATCGAACCCCAGTTCCTGGCGCTGAAATGCAACAGTGCTAACCATTGAGCTACAGTGCCGCCTCCTGTTAGTTTCTCCCTTGAAAAAATCAACATGTGATTAGTTTTCTTTCTTAATCCCAAATTTTAAATGGTAAGTTTAAGACTTAAGCTCATAAACATGGATTATTGCCTTTTTGGAAGTTTCATACTCTGCAGATTTTTGTTTTGATAAACTGGTGAATACGGCTGGAGTCATACAGCACAGTAACAGGCCCTTCGGCTTGACTCATCCATGCCGACTAGGTTTCTTAAACTGAACTAGTCCATTTGGTTGCATTTGGCCCATATTCCGCTAAACCTTTCCTATCCACGTACCTGTCCAAATGTCTTTTCAAAATTGTAATTGTACTTGCCTTTACCACTTCCTCTGGCAGCTTGTTTCAAATACCCACCACCCTCTGCATGGAAAAGTTGACTTCGGGTCCCTTTTAAATCTTTTCCCTGTTACCTTAAACCTATGTTCTCTAGTTTTGGACCCCCCTACCTGGGGAAGAGACCTTGGTTATTCACTTAATCTATGCTCCTCATGATTTTATAAATCTCTATAAGGGCCCCTCAGCCTCCTGCGCTCCAGGGAAAAAACATCCCAGCCTATCCAGCCTCTCCTCATAACTCAAAACCTCCAATCTCGCTAACATTCTTGTAAATCTTTTTTTGCACCCTTTCCAGTTTAATAACATCCTTCCTATAGCAGGGTGATTAGAATTGTACACAGTGCTCGGAATGTGACCTTGCCAATGTCTGTAACAGCTGTAACAAGACCGTTCCAACTCCTGTACTCAGTGCTGTGACCAATGAAGGCAAGCATACCAAATGCCTTGTTCACCACCCTGTCTACCTGTGATGCCACTTTCAAGGAACTATGTACCGGCATCCCTAGATCTTTGTTCAACAGTACTCCCCAGGGCCTTATCTTTAACTGTGTAAGCCCTGCCTTGGTTTGTCTTACCAAAATGAAACATCTCACATTTATCTAAATTAAACTCCATCTGCCATTCCTTAGCCCACTGGCCTAGTTGATCAAGATCCCATTGTATTCCTTAGATAATCTTCTTCACTCTCTGCTCTACTGCCAATTTTGGTGTCATCTGCAAACCTACTCACTGTGTCATCCAAATTGTTTAAATAAATGAGGAACAACAGTGGACGCAGCGCTTATCTTTGTGGCATACTGCTGATTACAATCCTTCAGTCTGAACGACTATCCCCTACCACCACCTTCTGTTTCCTACTGTCAAGCCCATTTGGCTTGCTGTCACTGGTTGCAATGTGATTTAACCTTACTAACCTGTCTACTATCCAGAACCTTGTCAAAGACCTTGCTAAAGTTCATGTAGACCACATCGACTGCTCTGCCTTCATCTGTTTACTTGGTCACCCTTCAAAAAACTCAATCCACTTTGAGACACGATTTCCCATGCACAAAGCAATGCAGACTATCCCTAATCAGCCCTTGCCTTTTCAAATGCATTTAGATACAGTCTCTCAGAATTCCCTCCAAAAACTTACCAACTGACCTTAGGCTCACTGGTTGCAGTTCCCTGCTTTTCCTTGCAGCCTTTCTTAAATAATGGCACAACATTAGCCATCATCCAGTCTTCTGGCACCTCACCATGGCATTCACTGATATAAATATCTCTGCTAGGGGCCCCGCAATTTCTTCCCTAGTTTCTTACATTGTCCTTGGATGCACTTGATCAGGTCCTGGGGTTTTATCCATCTTTATACATTTTAAGAACTCCAGCACCATCTCTTTTGTAATGTGGACACTCTTTTCATAACATTATGATTTATTTCATCAAGTTCCCTAGCTTCCATGTCTTTCTCCACAGTACATGCTGATGCAAAATATTCATTTAGGATTTCACCCACATCCTGTGGTTTCACACATAGACGGCCTTGTTGATCTTTAAGGGGTCCTATTCTCTCCCTAGTCACTTTTTTCCCCTTAATATACTTGTAGAATCCCTTTGGATTTTCCTTAACCTTATCTTCCAAAGCTATCTCATGTCACCTTTCTGGCCTCCTGAATCAGCATGTTCAGAGATGTTAGTACACACCTTTGGTGCAGGTGGGACATGAACCTTGGTCTTCTAGCTCAGAGGCACGGATACAACCACTGTGCCATGAGAGCCCTCACCTCATTCTTCAATATTTTCTAATCAACCTGTTAAGAGACTTTATTACACATCTTTGGAGCAGGTAGGTCTTGAAACTGGGCCTCCTGGATCAGAGGTAAGGACATCACCACTGTGCCACAAGAGCCCTTGTCTCATTCTTTTTTTTCAAATTTAACATATTTTTCTAATCAATCTGTTCAGAAATGTTATGACACTTCTCTGGAAGAGGTGAAACTTGAACACAGACCTCTCAGTCCAGGGATAGGGACACTACCACTATGCCACAAGAGCTCTCACCTCATTCTTCTCATCCATTTTTCCAGTCAACCTATTCAGAGATGTTATTACACACCTCTTTAGCAGGTGGGACTTGAGCCCAGGTCTCCCAGTCCTGGAGGAGGGAACTTCCACTACGCTACAAAGCCCTCAACTCATTCTTGTAAAAAGCTATTTTCAAATGAACCCGTTCAGGGATGTTATTACTCACCCTTGAAATAGGTGGGACTTGAACCCAGGCCTCCTGGCTCCAAGGTAGGGATACTACCACTGTATCATAGGACCCCTGGCCTCATTCTTGTACTGTTTTAAGTTAACTTTTTTTTTAACCAACCTATTCAAATATGTTATTATATACTTCTGGAGCAGTTGGGACTTGAACCCAGGCCTCTTGGTTCAGGGCTGGGGGGGGCCTCATCCTTGTAAAAATCAGATGAATAAAGTGCTCCACCTGTTTCGCTGTTCTTGATAAGTCAGTTCCTTTATCCCAGGAATCAGCTTAGTGAGTCTCTCTTTTGAACTGCCTGCAATGTCACTGCATCCTTTCTTAAATACTAGGACCAAAACTGTGCACAATACAGCATCACCAATCCCTGTAAGATTGTAGCAGGAATTCACTATTTTAAAATTTCAAACCCTAGCAATAAAGACCAAAATTCCATTTGCCTTCTTAATTACTTGCTGCACTTGCATGCTAACGTTTTGTGTTTCATGCACAACACCACCCAAATCCCTTCAAACTACACATTTTTGGACTTGCTTTCCATTTAAATAATAGTTTGCTTTTTGATTCTATGATGCAAACTGTTTTCATTTGTGGTGAGTTTGGTTTCTGGTTTTTGAGATGGCAATAAGCGAGTTTTCAGTGTCTGCAGTTAATGGCTACAAAAATGCTTGGAAGTTAATTATTATGATTTTTAAAAAATATAGATTTTAAGCCTGGCTTTGGGGTGAATGGCACTACTAATGGAGTGACCCAGCAAGGTAAATCATGGAGTGTCAATGTCTGTGAGAGATTTCTGGAACTCAGTATTTTTAAACTTAAGGGAAACACCCCTAGCTTAGAGAGGGTGACTTTTAGTTTCACTTTACGACTGAGTATTCAGCAATCCTCTGAAGTCCTTGGAATAGGACAGCTGTATAGACCAGTACTCCTGAGAAAGGGAGGACGTGTAAAGAACTAGGTTATCTTAGAGCGAAGAATTATTGTTAGCCCCAGAGCAGAAGAGTTGGGATAAACCCAGATGGGCTTACTTCAAGCTGAGTGCATCTAAGCAGGTTTTATCCCAACTCCTCTGTTTGACTCCAAATGTTGAAGTCTCCAGTAACTTAAACTTGAGCTTTTAGAGACAGGGACACAGATGTGAGTATTGTACCAGTGTTGTTTTCTGTACTGTACCACCAGGAATGTGTTTAGGGCATGTCAAAAGCTATTTCATTATTTTCCAATTGATAAATAAAAAACAATCTAGGATTAATGGGATTATACATTTGCTAGGTATCTAAAATCTTTGAATCTGTATTGTATTATTTGCATTATTGTTTGGTTCATTCAATTTTATCTTCTTTGATTAACAAACTTGTTTTATTGTTAAAACAAAATCTACAGCATTGCATGTTTATGACTCCATGAGATACCACTTTACTATAACCAAAACAAATCAAAATATGATTTGTCAAGCCAAGTTCCTATCTGGGACCTGAATTGTCCAGTAATATCATCAGCTGGGATCATAACAATTCTTCATTAAAAAGTTGCATGAACTTGCACTCTTACATAGAAGTGCATTAGCCAAGTTTTTAGCCACTCTCACAACCTATCTGTATTCCAATGGAGATACCTTATCTCCTCCAAAGATATGCTTTCTAACCTATTTTTATGTTGTCAGCAAATTTGGAAACATGACACTCTACCTCTTCCACATTAATGTAGATAATAAATAATTGAGGCCTTAAGATGATCCTTGTACTCCACTGTTTACCTCTTTCAAGCCTGAAAAAGACCCATTAAACCCAACTGTCTGTCTTCGGAGTGTTGCCCAATCCATGCTAATACATTAAGCCAACACCCTGAGCTCTTACATTGTGCATTAACCTTTTCTGTGACATCTTTTCAGATGACTTTTAGAAATCTAAACTACTTTCCTGGTTCCACTTTGTCAAATTTCATCAAAGAACTCCTGAAAATTTATGAAATGTGATTTCCCTTTCAGAAAGCTACAATGATTCTTCTTAATTTTGTTAAGCTTTTCTAAATGTTCTATTTCTTCCTTAAAAATGGACTCTAGCATTTTTTCCAATGACAGGTATTAGTCCCAGCCCAGATGGCTTGGATAAAATGCTGATGAGATTGCTTAAAGCTGAATACATTTAAGCAGATATATAATAGCTTCTTCCTGAAGCTATACGCAATTCCAGTTCAAACGTTGAAGTCACATAAGCTAACTGGGCTATAGTTTCCCATTTTCTGTCTCTCTCCCTTCTTAAAGGGGGTGTTACATTAATGGTTTATCAATCCAGTGAAAACCTTCCAGAATCGAGCGAGTTCTGGAATATTTCAACCAAAGCCACCATTTCTTTTAAAATTCTTGGATACGGCCATCAGGTCCTGGTGACTTGTCTGCCTTTAGTCTTACTAATTTGTCAAATACTTCGTCCCTCATGATGGAAACTGTCACAATATCTTTCCTCCCATTAGCACCTTGGTTATCTGTTATCTTTGGAACATTTATAATGTTTTCTGCCATGAGTGCTGATACAAAATATTAGTTTCAATAATTTGCCTTTTCCTGTTCCCTGTTAATTCCCCAGGTGAATCCCCCCAAAGGTCCCACACATACTTTACTCTCTTTTTACAAAAAGAAGTTCGTGCTTTTTTTTACATTTGACACTTTATTTTCATAATTCTTTATTAGCTGGTTTGTGAAGAAATTCCCCATCTACTGGCATACCACTAGTTTTTGCTGCTTTATATCTTTTGTATGTTTTTGATTAGATTCACTTTTTGACTGCTTTTGTTAACCACAGGTGGTTTATCTTTCCCATAGAGTCCTTCTTTTTGATCGGTATACATTTTTGCTGGATGTTATTATGAAATATCTGCTTAAATCTATGACTCTATGTTTGCTATTGCTCATTGATTGACTTTCGCCTTATATTTTCCAAGCCTGCTTTAGACGATTCTTGCACACATCTCCGAAACTGCCCTTATTCAAATTGAGGGCACTGGTTTGATACCCAATCTGCTGTTCCAAAGATTGAATTTCAAATTCAATCATATTGTGATTGCTACCCCTACCCCAGACAATGTCTATGAGACCTTTTATTAATCTTACTAAATCTAAAATAGCCTATTCTGTTCTGCAATGTACTGCTCTAAGAAACTATATCTGATGCAGTCTATAAATTTGACTTCCACATTACCCTTTCTCACCTGATTTATCTAGTCAATGTCCACATTAGAATCACCCACAACAATTGTTACATGCCTCTATTATTTCTCAAATTACTCATTGACTTCCAGTGAGGCAACTCTTTAGGGGCATACAGACAACTCCCAACCGTAACTTCTCTCACTTGCTGTTCTTTATTCCCACTCAAACTGATTCCACATCATGATCTAGTGCATTTATATTACTACTCATCACTGCATTGATACTGTCCTTTATTAACAAAGCAACCCCAACTCGTATTCTTGTTTGCCTAATCTTCCAGAATGTTGATAGAGCTCCCAGTCTTGAACAAACAGAGAATGCTGGAGAATCTCAGCAGGTCTGGCAGCGTCAATGGAGAGAGAAACAAAGATAAAATTTTGAATTCAGTATGACCCTCCATCAGAGCTTTCCACTTTTCATTTCACTTTTATCCCAGCCATGGTCACCTTGTAACCACGTTTTCATAGTAACTATCAAGTCATGGTCATTTTGTTATATTTCTGTTGTCAATTTATTTATCTCGTTAAAAATGCTGCATGCGTTCATCAGGGAAAGAACCTTGGGCTTTGAATTTTTTAAACTAATATTACTTACTCAGGTTCTAATTTCTAATGCATTCTTGTGCATATATTTTCTAATTGTTCCTGTCACACTTTGAATATCATTCATCTGTTCACTACACTGCGCCTCTGTTCTTTTTTTAAACTTCCCTTGAATCAAATCCTGCACTACCCTGCGCCTCTGCTCTTTCTTTAAACTTCCCTTGAATTGAATCCCACTAAAGTAAAACAAAGAATAATGGATGCTGGATGTCTGAAACATACAAAAATAGAAATTACTGCAGAAACTCAGCAGATCTGGTAATATCGATGAAGAGAAAACACAGTTAATGTTTTGAGTCCAGTGACCATTCAACACTGAAAAACATTGGCTTGCTTTCCATTTAGAAGTATCAGAATTTGATTTTTTTTTTCTTTTGCTTAGTGGAAAACCCACAGATTGTAAAGCTTTTGGTTTCAATTTGCACAAGAACTGATTGAAGTTAGATGTAAAATCAGTTTCTCCTGGAGAATGGAGTTAGCTCAGAACAGTTAGGTAAAAGGTTACCTTGGTGTAAGGTTTTTAGTTTGAAAATTCCAGACCTGAACTGTTTGGTTAGAACCCTAAATAGGTTATTTGATGCAAAGAGTTAAGTTGTGTCACAATCAAGGGAAGGCTACAAAATTTGCAAAACTGGAAATTAAAAGAAACAGATAAGTCAAACTTATAGCTGTGATAGAATATCTCCCTCTACAGATGCTGCCAGACCTGCTAGTTTTTGAGTCCTGCAAAGTGATGGTTTGGAATAGATACAATTGTATTTTTACCATGTGTTTTGAAATCTTCCAAATTGTGTAATATGTAAATAGATAAGATTATTTTACTTTGACTTCATTCCTTTTGCATAATAAACTTCTGTTTATTGCTGAAATCTGCAGCATTGCATGCTTATGTTTCAGTGTAAGATCATTTTGTTAAATTAAAAGAAATCCATCAAGCCAGATTGTCGAGGATCTAACTACTCCAATAATAACATCAGCCGGGATTATAACACATAGGACAAGCTCACAACCAAAGAGATGGTTTTCGAATGAACACCACACAGGTATGGAGGAGCATACATCATCTAATATTTTATTGCTGAGGTATCTGAACTTGGAAGAGTACTGGAGGACAGCTCTATGATGATCCTCTGGTCTCATCCATTAATAAGCTAATGACAACGCATAGACAAACAGGGAATGTCTGGTAGAGGTACTAGTGATCATGCACATACTGGAGCAGAAGTCAGAGGAGCTTTTACAGGTTCTGCTTGTTGTTATGGCTCTGGCTGCTCCATGAAATGGGTGACAGCCACCAAGGGGTGCAAGGTCCAGGAGAGTAATCAGTATCTTCTGGATACGCGAAGTTCCTCCAACATCACCAGAGTTATGGAAGAATTCATTTGTTGGCAAAGTGAAAGGGGCAAAGTGACCTTAATATTCATCCAGTTGCCAGTCCTCATAAGGGGTGAGAAAGGTGTCATTGCATATCAAGAGGCAGAGACAGTGACAGATGAGTGCCAAAAACATCACAGGACTCTCTAGAGGTGTACCACTGCTCCTCCTCTCTGTCAAAATGTCTTCATCCGTTTAAGCCAAGGAGGCTGCATCTGCATCTGCACAAGGGGTGCTCAACAGGTGGGACCACAGAAGGCACCCACAAAACTCCTTGGAAGCATACCAGCAAAGCAGTTTGCAAGCTTCCTCATCTCAACAGTTTCGAGATGGCACCAAGAATGTAGTTGTAGAGGAAAAAAGAAGAGATTACACACTGAAATCATTTTTAGTGCTTGGACGTGAAACTTTCATACAACCTGACATTTGACACAAATGTATCTCTTTCTTCCAGAGTTCTCGATCTCTTTCAAACCGTTAATGCTTCTTACTATTTCTATTTTCCTTGTAGACTATCTTGAAGAGTGCTGATCAACACACACTCTAACATACACAGAATCCTGAGGCTGTCATTTTCTGTTGCCTTCTGGAAGGAACATAACTTCTGGAAAGCAGGAACTTATGATGACTTGATCAATAGGTAGACTTAAACGATGTATAGGTTAGCTCCTTTACATCGCTCTAATAAATAAATCCTTTCGTAAACTGAAGTTTAAGTCCTTTGTGCCCCATGTAATTTTTAAAAATTCATTCATAGGGTGTGCGAGTCACTGGCTAGGCCAGTATTTTTAGTCCATCCGAATTGACCTTGGGAAGGTGAGGTGACCTGTCTTCATGAACTGCTGCAGAGCATGTGATGTAGATACACCCACAATGCTGTTAGGGAGATAATCCTGGGATTTTTGGACCACCAACAGAAATGGTAATAATATAGTTCCAACTCTAGTTTTCTCTGACTTGTTGGTGATGAATGTTACTAATCATTTATCAGTCCAAACCTGAAGGCTTTCCAGTTCTTGTTGTATTTGGACACAGTCAGAAATCACATGACACCAGGTTATAGTCCAACAGGCTTATAGATACAGACTGTTTCAGTAAATGAGTTTAAATAAGAACTGAACATTGTGCAATCATTAGCAAACATCCCAACTTTGATGTTACGATGGAGGAATGGACACTGATGAATCAGCTGAAGATGGGTGCATCTAGGACATCACCCTGAGGAACTCCTGCAGTAATGTTCTGTGGCTGAGGTAACTGACGTCCAACAACTATAAACATTTTTCTTTGTAATGTTCCAACCAGTGGAGAGTTTTCCCTGATTCCCATTGACTATAGTTTTGCTCCTTGATGTCATATTTAGACAACTGCAGCCTTGATGTCGAGGCCAGTCAATTCTCCTTGAGTTCAGCTCTATTTTCCATGTTTAGACAAGGGTGTTAATGAGGTTAGGAACTTAATAGGCCTGGAGGAAGTCAAACTGGGTGTCAGCAAGCAGATTATTGTTGCATAGGTGGCACTTCATAACACTGGCGATGACACTTTCTATCACTTTGATAATTGAGTAGACTGGAGCAGTAATCGGCTTGGTTAGATTTGTCTTGCATTTTGTAGACCAGACATGTCTGAACAATCTTCTGCAATGCTGGCTAGGTGCCACTGCTGTGATTGTATTGAAACAGTTTGTCTATGGGCACAGGTAGTTTGGAAGCACAAATTCTCAGTACTACTACTACTGGAGGTTGACAGGGCCCATTGCCTTCTGCATTTTTTCAGCCATTTTTTGATAATAAGGAGAGTAAATCGAATTGTGTGAAGGCTGACAGCTATGATGCTTGGGATCTCAGAAGGAGGTTGAGATCGATCCTGTTTAACTTTATACTGATACCCTAGCCTTATAGCATTCCTTGTTCAAATCTTCTGTTCTTTCACCCTCCCAAGCACACTTAATTACGCTAGTGTGTTCCCCACCCAAGTGTACAGCACCCATTCTTCTTCATTCCCCCTGGCCCTACCACTGTAATTCTCTCCTCGGTATCCCAGTTTCCTATCTTTATTTCCCAGGATTCTTCCAGTGCTCCAGATAACCCTTGAGTTCCTCTTTAAGCTGCATTTCCTACTGTCCCTTTCTAGCTAACTCATCTTTATTTAAACCTATTTAGTTGAGCCCCTTTCCCCTGCCCTAGTCAGGTTTGCTGGAGTCAGCTAGTGTGGCTGCCTTGTTTGGACAGGCTTGTTGACTTAGTCAAGCTTCTCCCCTTACATAAAGTGTTTAACAACAGGTCAGGCTGCATAAAGCTGAGAATTTTCATGAGCTGGTTGACACCTTGGGTTGTTAATGAATATTCACACCATGGTGAATGTAAAAGAGACTGATCCAAAAATACTCAGAACTTAATAACAAAGCTTTCACTCAATTTCAACAAACCAAACTTTTGCCTACCACCCAATTAAAGTCCTCTCACCTCCGCTTCTAAAAGCTTCGGGCAGGTCTTGAAGATTCTGCCCTTATGAACTGCAGAGCTACAAATTGGGAGAAATGTTGGAACTTATATTTAAAATGATGGATTTACAGACAGCTATGACAGAAATCCACCAAATGGTGGAAGTTTCCCATTCCTGAGAGTTTCCAACCCAGAAACAACAATCTCTCAGCATCTACTCTACCAAGCCCTCTTAAGCATTTATACATTTCAATGAGATTAAGTCTCATTTTTCTAAACTCCAATGTACAGAGGCCTATTCTACTCTATCAAATGCTTAGTTCAGCCATTTCCATTTGGTGTGGTTGGTTCTGTGCCTTTTAAATTCAAGGTTACTATACATGACATTACCTTCGCTGAAGCCCAACCATCAACATCCTGCTGGTTACCATTGATCAGAAACTTCTCTCCTGCGTCCACTACTGAAATAACGTGGTGCTACAAGAGCAGGTCAGAGGCTAGGAATCTTGCAGCAAGTAACTCACCTCCTGACTCTCGCCAAATCCTGTCCACCCAAGATAGAAGTCGGGAGTGTGATGGAATACTCCTCATTTACTTGGGTGAGTTTAACTCTAATACTCAAGAGCCATGACACCATTTAGAACAAAACAGCCTGCTGATTTGGCATCACATCCATTACCTTTAACATTCACTCTCTTCACCATCAACAGTGCCAGCAGGGTTTACTGTACTATCTACAAGATGCACTGCAACAACTCAGCAAGGCTTCTTGACAGCACCTTCCAAACTCTACCACCTAAAAGAACAAAGACAGCAGATTTATGGGAAGAGATAGTAGGAACTGCCAATGTTGGAGAATCTGAGATAACAAGGTATAGAGCTGGATGAACACACAGGCCAAGCAGCATCAGAGGAGCAGGAAAGCTGACGTTTCGGGTCTAGACCCTTCTTCAGAACAAAAAACAGCAGCTGCAGGATTCCCTCTAAGCCACTCACCATCCTGACTTAGAACTTTGTTATTTCTTCACCATCAGAGTTAAAATCCTGGAACTCCCTCTCAAACAGCACAGTGGTGTACTGAGCGTGCCCCCCCTCACACCCCACCAACACCCCCACCACCACACCACCCCCTCCCAGAACTGCAGCGCAAGATAACCTCTCAGTGTCACATTAGAAATGGACAACACGAACCAGATTTGTTAGTGACCCACTCAAAGGAATTAATAAACTAAACTATTAAATTCACGAAACGCAGAAGTATCAGACATTGCTAGCAAATGGGGACAAGAGCAGGCAAGCTGAGTTAAGTTAAAATCATCTCTAAAAGGGTGAGAAAGGAATAAACATTTCCTATTTACAAATTACGTGACTAGCAGTCTAAATGTATAAATGGTAGAGAAATCTTACCCTCAGCTGCTGTGGACTTTGCTGCGGTACACTTGGTGCAAGTCTGGTGAAGTGAGGAGTTGTCGTTGCCACTGGTTCTGGCGCTGCTGTCTGCACCTCCGATTGTACCTGGCGTTCCTGAACAACTGGCTAGAAGACAGAACAGATCCAATTTTTAAAATGCTATAAAATCCTGCATTTTCAGGGGATACATTCCTAGAAAATCCCTTAAATGGTTATTTTCACAAACAGTGAACATGGCAGATGACACACATGAGCAGTATACACTTTCTACTCCAGGGAGTTTCTTTTAATTTTTTTCTTTAAAATTTCAGATAGTCGAAGATTAGATTTGTAGTGGGAAATATGGTGGACAGTAAGTTTCGAGCAAAAGACAGACATGCAAGCAAGGGGAACCGAATGTGGTGAAAATGATAGAATCTAGAACCCTACTGCCCTGTCTCCTAATTTACAAGTCGTGCCTCCTGAACAGAGGACTAGCAACAGCTCTATTTTAAAATTTTCCACATTTGAGTTCAAAGCTCATCATGGCCTCACCTCAGTTCACTATCTCTGTAGCCTCCTCTATTTCCAATCTTACCTTTCAGCTCCTAAATTCCTCCCTGTCTACATAATCTCCTCCAGATCCTACAACCTTCCCTATCTATGTAACCACCGATAGCTATTACAGACCTCCCTATCTCTGTTACCAATATCAAATCTTCCAATCTCTGTAACCTCCTTCAATCCCAACAATCCTCCCCCACTCTCTGACCGCCTCCAGCTCAAACAACCCTCCATATCTCTGTAACCTCCTACAACCCTCCATGATCTCTCTGCTCCTCCAATTCAGGCCTCTCAAGCATCTGCCAATTTTAATGGCTCCACCATTGGCGGCTGTGCCTTCGTCACCTGGGCCCCTAACTCTGGAATTCTCTCTGTAAAACTTCCACCTCACTCTGTCATCCTAAGATCTCAATACATAGCTCACCATTCAATTCTGTTTTAGATACTGGATATTATGAACTGCCTTGAGAAATTTCACTTTGTTCAAGATGATGGGCAGAATCTTTTTGGGGTCTGAAAGTGGGCTGTGGCAAGAAATTTGGCAGAATCACATGAGAAGTCCAGCAAGGCCTACCTTGAAGTAGAACAACTCAACCCACCTTTTAACAAAGTTCCAGGCATTGAGACATGATTCTCTCTAGGCAACAGAGAGTTATAGGGAATTATTGCCTGCTAACTACCCTATTAACCGCAGATCTCACCTCATTAATATGCAGCTTTCCATCATGCCACACGCAGTGAACAAACTAAAAGTTGAGAATTCTCAACATGAAGCTTACAGCAGATACATTGTGGCTTTGCCTTTCTGCTTGCTCAATACAGCCTCCACATTGGACACCCTGCACCAACATCTCAGGGCACGGTCCATGGGCACCAGCCATACATGTAAAACAGTAATAAGCCACAATAATGTAGTACCTTTAATGTAGTAAAACATCCAAAGGTGCAGTACAGGAATCACCATGTCACATTTAAAAAAATTTTGATCAAACAGGAGAGTTGAATACATACGTGCCAATGATGGGAACAGGATTATCACAGAATTAAAGGACAGTGCAGATTTTGGAGGATTACAAGCTAGAGGAAATTACAGAGAGAGGGTCGGTTATGATAATGAAGGAATTTTAAGAAAAGGATGAGCTTTTTAAAATGCTGGACTAGAAGCCAACAGAGGGAGCAAATATGGGCAAATGTGATTTGATGGGAGTTAAGGATATCACATCGTCATTCCTAACATGTAGAGAATGAGCAAGGCAGGGGGCTGACATGGGGCAGGGGGATGTATGAGCTGAAAGAAGAAATAGTAGGCAGATGCTTGATGCTGCGAGATCAGGCAGCAAGGTGGAACAACGCACCTACAGGTTACGGGACATACTTTCTATCTGATTTCATATACTTACGTTGAATGTTAGGTGCTGTGACTTGGGTGAATTTGGCACCGCAGGGACATTAGGACTTTGCATTGCCCCAGCACTCTCTGTGGTTTGTGGTGAAATGTCGCTGGTCCAGTTGCCTGCAGTTGGATCCTCCATACTGCAAAATTATTTTAAAAGAAAAGCCACAGGTTTAAAAAACTTTCCTGTCCTATGCTGCTTCTAAATGAAGTAAATCTTCACAGAATTGTGCTTTAATGGAAAACAATAATTTACTCAAGAAAACCTCACTTTGAAGTGCAAGTTCAACAAGACTTTTGTACATCATAACTTGCAGAACATGCAATATCTTGCTTACTAATATGGATAACACATCGCACACTGTATGGCATTGGTATACTGTAAATGTTTGAGTTGCCCAATTACTACTTACTCAGAGCTTGAATCTTCTCTATCACTGGTATCGTCCTTTTGGTTCATCATCTTATCTTGGGTATATTCACTCTTGAATTTTATCTTCCCCTTTCCCAGCTGCTGTGTAATTCTTTTTGAAATGTTGTATATCAAGTCTAAGGTGCATGTATCACTTTGCCAAGTGTTACAGGTCACCCTTTGGGTGAGTATCACTGTTCCATGAGTTGTATATCAGCCTCATAGATGTTGTATATCACTGTCAGGTCTGTATCACTGTTGTAGAGGAATATGCACTTGTCAGAAGTTGTAGACCTCTCTAGTAAATGTGACTTCCTCAGATGAATATGTCACACTTTCAGGTATGTGTCACGGCTTCAGGTGTATACTTACTTCTGAAGTGTATACTTCAGTTGTAACTTACACTCTAAGGCATACAATCAGTCCTTCAGGTGTATAGCACTCTCAAATAGTGTATATTTCTGTTTGGGGCTATATCACTCTCAGGTTTATATCCCTCCCTCAGCATGTATCATTTTCTTATGTAGATGACACTCCTCTCAAGTATTCTTTAATGTGTGTATACAACTCTCAGGTATTATCTCTAGCTTTCTCTGCTACATTTTTCTCAAGTCTTTTAAAATTGCTGTTTCCTTTTACAGGGTTTCCTACCTCTCTCTCAGTTGCAGTATTGTTTTACTTTCCACGCTATTTTCTCTTTTCAGTTGTATACTCTTCTTTCAAATGCGTTTCCCCCACTCTTAAGTTATTTCCACTCTCCTCTCATAACTGCTATGTGCTCCTCTGTTACATTGCACACTCTTGTAATAGGTGAAAATACTTCACTCAGGTAATGTAAACTACTTCTACCTGAGTTGATTTTGTCCCCCAAAGGTTTGTGTATTCTTCTGATATTCTATGGTCTCCTCTCAGATGTAGTAGCAGATTCTGTGCTTGCGCCTGTGAATGCTCCACTGTCAGCTGGTGTATCCTTTTGGTCTTAGCTATTTGATCCTCTACCTCACTGGCATGTTATAATCCTATCCCTCATATATTCCTCCCCTCTTCCATTCCCTTTCCAGTAAGATGTTCTCTATCTAGTGTCTTCCGCCGTTAAGATGTTCTACCCTCTTTATGAGGAATTTCTGGGATGTTGGAGGCTCGGTCACGCAGCTATGTTCCTGTCTTGGAGGTACATTCCTCTAGCTCTCAGGTGCTGTAATATCTTCCCTAGTATTTCTTTTCTCTCTCTCTGTCACCTGCTTCAGTTCTTTCTTAGGTGTTTCCTCCAGTCCCACATGATAGATCCTCTCAAGTGTTCAACTTTCTCCCTTATTTCAGCTGGTGTTTACTTGTCTGTTTCCGGACGCAGCTATCTTCACCTCTCTGACAAATGTTTGTTCCTCTCTCTTGAGTGCTGTCGTGTTCCTTAGTCGTAAGATCTGCTCCAGGATGTTTTTGTTTTCCAAGTATATGTCACTCTAGAGTTCAATATCCCCCCAAGAAGTATATTTCCTGAACTGTATTTTCCGTCTCACAGGTGTTTTCTCCACTCCCAGATGTTTTCACCATTGATTTGCTTTCTTCCTCTAGTACTGTCTCTTACAGGTGATCTCCTCTGTCTCTTTCAGATATTGGTATCAAAGTTTGTATGTCTGTCTCTCCCTTATGTTTTCTCCCCTGTCTCTCACTCTCAGCTGTTGGTTGGCACCTCTCTGTCTCTCAGGTGTTAGTACAACTGTTTTTCTCTGTCTCTCTGACACTGACTTCTCTATTTTTCTCTGGTAATGATATCTCTGTACTTCAGGCGTTGGCACCAACGTGTTGCTCTCTGGTGCTGCCTATGCCTTCTGTCTTTCTTCCAGGTATTAATTGGCACTACTGTTTTTCTCAGGTGTGGGTAACAGGATTTCAGCTAGTGGCCTGTATTTATTCCTCGGGTGATGGCACAATGCTCTCTCTCCCCCTCAGGTATTGGTACCTCTGGCTTAAAGTCATTAACAACACTAACTCTCTAAGAAGTGATTTTGTGTGTGTGTGTCAGGTGCTGGCTCCTGTGTCCTCCTCAGATGATGTCTCTCCTTTCTCTCTTTCAGGCAGTCTTTCCTCTCTCCAGCAGTTGATTCTCCTTTTCTCTCTTGCTCTCTCTCAGATTATGTCTTTCTTCTCGTGGGTGACACCTTTCCTCTTCCTTCTCCTTGCTTGCTATCAGGTAATGTAACTCTATGGTCTTATGATATCCATTCCCTCCACTATCTATTGTATGGTATCTGTCGATTCTTTGTTCTCAGGTGATAGCTCCTTCCGCTTCACGCTTTCAAGTGATATCAATTTCTCCTCCTTGCTCTCCGGTGATATTGGCTCTGTGCTGTCCACTCTGATGGGTGACAGTGAGGAGCAAAAAGACCTATCAGATGATAAGTTTCTCTTCTTGTTCAGGTGATGTCTCTCACTTCCTCTCTTAGATGTCTCTCTTGGACAATATCTCTCTCCTCCTCAATCTCTCAGGTAATATCTATCCCTACCTCTGTTATTGCCTTTGTCCTTCTCCCTCTATCTCAGGTAATACCTTTCTACCCTGTGTCTCAGATAATCCTCCTCCTTCTCAAATAACTTTCCTCTCTCTTTCTTGCTGGTAATCTATCTTCCTCCCTCCAGGTAAAGCCTCTCTTAGGCAAATCTCTATTACACTACCTATTCCTTTCTCTCAGGTAATCTCTTTCTCACAGAGAAGTGTTTTTCTTTTTCATTCTCAGTTAATCTATCTCTTGTGAATCCCTATTTTCCTGCCTCTCTCTTAGGTATATTCCCGTCTATCTATCTCTGTCCTTGTGGTAAATCTCTACTTCCGTCTACCTTTGTGAGGCAAATCTCCAAGTCCTATCTCCTCTCTCAGTCAAATATCTATGCCCCTCTCCCTCTCTCAGCTAAATCTGCATAATCTTTCCCCACCCTCTAGGAAACCCTATGACTCTTCCCACTCTCAAGTAAATCTCAAATCCTGTCTCCTCAAATTAATCTCAATCCTTCTCTCTCCCTATTCAAAGGTAAATCTATATCTCTCCCACCTCAGGTAGTCTCTCTTTCTTCTACTCTGACAGGTAATTCTCCTCTGACATAAATCTCTCCGTCCCTTTTACAAAGGTAATCCCTCACTTTTAGTAAATGCCCCTCTTTCAGGCAATCCTACTCCCTCTCTCAGATAAATTGCACAATCTCTCTCTCAGATAAATTTTACAGCCATGGAGTTTGCCATATCTTTCTCAGTTAAATCGCAACCCCTGTCTAACTCAGATTAATCATTCTGTCTCTCTCGCAGGTGAATCAATCCCCACTGTCTCTAGCAGATGAAGCTCCCCCTCTCACAGATAAGTCTCCTCATAAAATTTCTCTCTCCGCTCAAACTTTGTACCATGTAAACCTCCCTGTCTCAGGTAAATCTCTCTTTCAGGTAAAAGACCTTCAAGCTCTCTCTGGACAATCTCACTCTCGGGTAACACTCCCTGTTCGTCTGACAGGTAAATCACAACCCTCTCTCTCAGTAAACCACTCCCTATCTTTCAAGTCAATCTCCCTGTTCCTCTCTCAGGAAAATCATTCCCCTCCTCCGTCTCTCTTACAGGTTCATCTCTTTCAAGTAAATCTCTCCTTCAGGTAAATCGTTCTCTCAGGTAAATTTCTCACAGGTAAATCTCACTCAGATAAATATCGCGCTTTCTCTAGGTAAATCTCTCCATCAGGTAAATCAGACTCTCCCTCAAGTAAATCTCCCGCAGGTAAATCTTACTCCTTCAGATAAATCTCCCTCTCACAGATAAGTCAGGTTTCCCTGCCACAGGTAACTCTCTCTCTCCCACAGGTAATTGTTCCTCTCACAGGTAAGTCTCCCTCCTTCAGGTAAATCTGCCTCTCACAGGTAAGTCAAGTCTCCCTGCCACAGATAACCCTCTCTCCCACAGGTAAGTCTTCCTCCTTCAGGTAAATCTGCCTCCTTCAGGTAAATCTCTCTCCCACAGGTAAATCTCCCTCTTTCAGGTAAACCTCCCTCCCACAGGTAAGTCTCCCTAACACAGGTAAATCTCTCCCACAGGTAAATTTCCCTCCCACAGGGAAATCTCTCTAACACAGGGAAATCTCTCTAACACAGGGAAATCTCCCTCCCACAGGGAAGTATCCTTCCCACAGGTAAATCTCTCTTCCACAGGTAAGTCTCTCTCCCACAGGTAAGTCTGCCTCCTTCAGGTAAATCTCTCTCCCACAGGTAAATCTCCCTCTTTCAGGTAAATCTCTCTAACACAGGGAAATCTCTCTAACACAGGGAAATCTCTCTAACACAGGGAAATCTCCCTCCCACAGGTAAGTCTCCCTCCTTCAGGTAAACCTCCCTCAGCCCCAACCGGGCGCGAGGCTCCTTCTCAAACGGTCAAACCTTCATTCAAATTTCCCGCGCTCTTCCCAAGGCGCTCGCGCCGGCTCCGCCCACACCACACCACACCACACCCCACACCCCACATTGCGCATGCTTAACTGCGGCACCGCGTGCCGGGCGCGTCATGAGCCGCCGGCCTTCCTTCTCCATGACGGGCGGGGCGCCCGCACGTGGGCGACCGGCCCCGCCCCTTACGCGTCGACCCTCCCTCTCATCCTTCCTCCTGGATTCCCCCGCCCCCGTTTGACGGTCAATCATCCGAGCTCTGGCGCCGGATTGGCTCAGTTCGCGTCCGACGGAACGCAGTGAGGTCACACGTCCGACCCCGCCCGACGCTTTTACGTCACCGAGTGGGCGCGAAATTTGAATCGTGAACAGAGCTGGGACCAACTTAGCAGCTCTGGCCGCAGAGGGATAATAGGGTTAATGCTTCAGGATTAATGATCCGTCCTCACAACTGATAGAAGCAAGGAAAGGTTGGTATTTATGCCATTAGAGTCATAGAAGTCTACAGCATGGAAACAGGCCCAACCTGCCCATGCCACCCAGTTTTCACAATGAAACTAGCCCCATTTGCCTGCATTTGGTCCATATCCCTCCATACCCTGCCCCATCCAAGTACCCGTCTGAATGTTTCTTAAATGACAAAATTGTACTCGCTTCCACCACTACCTCTGGAAGCCCATTGCAGACACTCAGTGTCCTCCGTGTGAGAACATTGCCCCCTGACCCTTTTGTATCTCTCCCCTCTCACCTTTGCCACCTAGTTTTAGATACCTGCTACCGTGGGGAAAAGCTGTTGGCTTATCTGTGACTCTCATGATTTTATCGACCTCCATAACGTCACCCCTCAGTCTGGTACGCTCCAGGGTAATAAAAAAAAGTCCCAGCCTATCCAACCTCGCCTTATAACTCAAATCTTCCAGTCCGGATAGCATCCTAGTGAATCACTTCTGCACTCTTTCCAGTTTAATAATATCCTTTTCATAAAGGGGCAAACAGAACTGCGCACAGTACTCCAAATGTAGCCTCACCAAAGTCTTGTACAGTTGCGAAAAGGTGTCCCAATTCCTATACTCATTGCTTTGACCAATGAAAGCAAGCATGCCAAAAGGCTTCTTCACCACCCTGTCTACCTGCCACTCCACTTTCAAGGAGCTACAAACCTGTACCCCTAGATCTCTTCTTTCTGTAACACTCCCCAAGGTCCCTACCATTGACTGTGTCAGTCCTGCCCTGGTTTGCCTTACCAAAATGCAACACCTTGCATTTATCTAAATTAAACTCCATCTGCCATTCCTCAGCCCACTGGCACAGTTGATCAAAATCTTGCTGCATTCCCTGGTAACCTTTCCCATCAAACATGTCATCCATGACCTTATTAACCATTCCTCCTAAATTCTCATCCAAATCATTTATCCTACCCAAATGGGGAAGCATCACAGAATCCCTAATATGTAGAAAGCTGCTATTTGGATCATTGAGTCTGCACCGACCCACCTAAGAGCACCTCATCCAGACCCCCACCTTATCCTCGTAACCCCAGTCTAGTTCACCTCGATTGCACATCCCTGGACACTGCAGGGCCATTTGGCATGGGCAATCCACCTAACTTGCACATCTTGGGACTGTGGGAGGGAAACAGAGCACCGAGAGAAAACCCACGCAGACAGGCCGAGAATGCACAAAGCCAGTCACCTGTGGCTGGAATCGAACCTGGGTCCCTGGTGTTGTGAGGGAACAGTGCTAACCACAGATGCCCCCAAAAGTTGTGCCATTTAGAATACATGGAGAAGGTGCACCCAGAGAAAAAGAAAAAGGGATAGGCAACCAAAAAGATGCCTGATGATAAACCGACCGTGATAAATGCTGAGTCGAGTGCTAATAAGACGGGTGGCATGGTGGCTCAGTGGTCAGCATTGCTGCCCCACAGCGCCGGGGACCTGCGTTCGATTGCAGCCACACGTAACTGTGTGGAGTTTGCACATTCTCCTGTGTCTACATGAGTTTCCTCCAGGTGCTCTGGTTTCCTCCCAAAGTTCAAAGATGTGCAGGTTAGGTGGAATGGCCATGCTAAGTTGTCTATAATGTCCAGCGGTGTATAAGGCCAGGTGGGTTAGCCATGAGGAATTCAGGGATAGGGTATGGGTGTGATATTCTTTGGAGGGTCAGTGTGGCTCAATGGGCCAAATGGCTTGCTTCCACACTGTAGGGATTGTACTTTAAGACGTGAATGGTGGAAAATTGGTTGGCTGTGCCAGGAACAATGTATAAAACAAGACCGAGGGGTGTCGGGGGAGGGGGTGTTGATCATATTCTGAAATTGTTAAACTCAACTTTGAGTCCTGAAGGCTGTGATGTACCCAGACAGAAAATGAGGGGTTGTTCTTCCTGCTTGCACCGAGCCTTGCTGGAGATAAATGTTACAATGGGAACATGGTGGTGTGTTGAAGTGCCAGGCAACTGGAAGCCAGGGGCCTTTAAACAGACAGACAGAATGTAGACATTTCACAAAGCCAGTCTGCATTTCAATGTCGAAGAGACCATATGACACACAAATGCCAGGCAATGACCATTCTCCAATTAGAGAGAATCTAACCGCGCTCCCCACCCCCGCTTGGCATTCAGTGGTGTTACCAACCGTGAATCACCTACTATCAACGTCCTGGGGGCTACAATTGACCAGAACTCTCCTGGACATGCCGCATAAACATAGTGGTTACAAGAGCAAGTCGGAGGCTGGTATAGATGTGAAGGAGTCAGAGAAGTTAGGAGAATGGGAGTCCTTAAGAAAGCAGGGTGTGAGGATATATGGAGATAGTAAGAACTGCCGATGCTGGAGTTAGAGATAACACAGTGTAGACGTGGAGGAACACAG
>JAHRHZ010000150.1:46932-61507 GCA_024137785.1 Ginglymostoma cirratum | reverse complement strand
AGCTTTCCTGCTCCTCTGATGCTGCCTGGCCTGCTGTGTTCCTCCAGTTCCACACTTTGTTATCTGTGGCAATATATAGTCAAGGTAACTGGGAGTTAGTGGGTTTGGGAAGGATTTCAGTGACCAGCCAAGTTTAGGGGTGACCTCATGGAGCTGTAAAAATTCATGAGTGGCATACATGAGGTGAATAGACAAGGTCTTTTCCCTCGGATAGAGGAGTCCAAAACGAGAGGGTGTGGCTTTAAGGTGAGAGGCGAAAGATTTAAAAGGCTCCTGAGGGTCAACTTTTTCACACAGAGGGTGGTGCATGTCTGGAATGAGCTACCAGAGGAAGTGTTAGAGACAAAGATAGTTACAATATTTAAAAGTCATTTGGACAAATTCATGAACAGGAAAGGTTTAGAAGGTTCTGGACCAAACTCAGCCAAGTGGGACTAGTTGAGTTTCGGAGACCTGGTCAGCATGGAACAAGTTGGACCGAAGGGCCTGTTTCCACGCGGCATGACTATGAATTGAAAACCGAGATTTCAAAGAAGGGAGGGGAGGAGTCAGAGGTGGACCGAGCAAAGGTGAGAGCTGGGTGGAGATTGGAGACAAAAGTTGATAAATATTTCCGCATCCTGGATGAGAGGGAAGGAGCACTGATGATGTAATTGATGTGCCGGAGGACGACTTGTGGGGAGAGACCCGAATGGGAAAAGAACAAGGAATGTTCCATGTGACTGACAAAAGGACAGGCTTAACTAGGGCCCATGTGAATGCCCTTCAACTTGAAGAAAATGACAGGAATTAAAGCAGAAGTTGGTGCAAGTCAGGGTCAGTTTGGCAGATGGGGTAGTGGCAGTTGGGCCCAGTTAATTGCTCCCATCAAGGGTGAAGCAAGTCATCTGGATAGCGGAAGGTTTGAATTGTTGGTACCTTGGCCAGAAGGCAGCCATTTTGTCTCCTTGGGAATTTGGCAAAGGGAGTGGAGGAGTGCGCAGTGAATGAGCAGAACATTTCTTGACCCAGATGTTATAATTTTATAATTACTATTCCATTCCTGCCTTATTCTTTTCGTATTTCTGGACTGCACCCCCAATTCTTATTTTCTATTCCAAATATATTGCACTGATGACGATATCACAAAACATTGCAAGGGGTAGAGCTCCTTCAGCACTGACGCTCCAACAGTGCGGCGCTCCCTCAGCACTGACCCTCCGACAGTGCGGCGCTCTGTCAGCACTGACCCTCTGACAGTGCGGCGCTTCATCAGCACTGACCCTCCGACGGTGCGGCGCTCCCTCAGCACTGACGCTCCAACAGTGCGGCGCTACCTCAGCACTGACCCTCCGCCAGTGTGGCGCTCCCTCAGCACTGACCCTCCAACCATGAGGCGCTCCCTCAGCACTGACCCTCCGACAGTGCAGCACTTGATCAGTAATGACCCTCCGTCAGTGTGGGTGTTCCCTCAGTACTGACCCTCTGACAGTACGGCACACCCTCGGGACTGATGCTCCGACAGTGCGGGTCTCCCTCAGCACTGATCCTCCAACAGTGCGGCACTCCCTCGGTACTTTCCTCCGACAATGCGGCGCTCCCTCAGCAATGACCCTCCGACAGTGCAGGGCTCCCTCAGTACTGACCCTTTGACAGTGCGGCGCTCCCTCAGTGCTGACCCTCCGACATTGTGACGCTCCCTCAGTACTGACCCTCCGACAGTGCGGTGTTCTCTCAGTACTGACCTTCTGACAGTGCGGCACTCCCTCGGCACTGATGTTCCGACAGTGTGGGTCTCCCTCAGCACTGACCCTCCAACAGTGCGGCACTCCCTCAGTACTGATCCTCTGACAGTGCCCGCTTCCTCAGCACCGACCCTCCAACAGTGCGGCGCTCCGTCAGTATTGACCCTCCGACAGTGTGGCGCTCCCCCAGTACTGACTCTCCAACAGTGCGGTGCTCCCTCAGCACTGACCCTCCGAAAGTCCAGCACTCCCTCAGCACTGACCGTCCGACAGTGCGATGGGCTGAGGGAGAATTGCATTGACTGAATTGCTATTCGTTGATTGCACTGTTAAATGAAAGCATGAGATAATGTCCACAATTGATGTGTGAGACCTGATGGTCATTTACATGTATGTTTCCGTGATAGCATCGAAGTTTGATAAATACTCTCACCTGACTGCGAAGTGGATGGTATTTGTGTGATATTCCCAGTGAATTGATGGTGAGTTTCTTGGAAACACGTTCCACTCAGCAGTGTAACCCCTGGCTGGCACAACACAGTGTGTCTCCTCACATTTGACTGTTCCAATCCCTGGTGGGCCTGCCTGTCATCTCCCAGCCTCTAATACATTCCAGCTGATATTTGAATCTCTCTTGCCCTGGACCATAAACTTAACCAAGTCCTTTTCAACGATCCTCATGTTGAAATCCCTCCAGACTGTCTGCATTCCTGTGTCTTCAACAGTTCTCTTGAGTTCTTCTAGCACCGATATTCCGTCCTCTCTCCCGTACACTGCTCCCTATCTCTGTAAACACCTCCTGTTCCTACATCCCCTCCCTATCTTCATAACCTTCTCCAGCCCCTACAACCCCTCCCTATCTCTGTAACCTCCCACAGCCCTCCCTATTTCTGTAACCTCCTCCTGCCCCTACACCCTTCCATATCTCTGTAACCTCTTCCAGATGCTACATCCCTCCCTATCTCTCTAACCTTCTCCAGCCCCTACACCCCTCCCTATCTCTGTAACCTCCTCCAGCCCTTACACCCCTCCCTATCTGTCACCTCTTCCAGCCCCTACACCCCTCTGTAACCTCCCCCGGCCCCTACACCCCTCCCTATCTCTGTAACCTCCTCCAGCCCCTACACCCTCTCCCTATCTCTGTAACCTCCTCCAGCCCCTACGCCCTCTCCCTATCTCTATAACCCACTCCAGCCCCTACACCCCTCCCTATCTCTGTAGCCCCCTCCAGCCCCTACACCCCTCCCTATATCTGTAACCTCCTCCAGCCCCTACACCCCTCCCTATATCTGTAACCCCCTCCAGCCCCTACGCCCTCTCCCGATCTCTGTAACCCCCTCCAGCCCCTACACCCCTCATATCTCTGTAACCTTCTCCAGCCAAACTCTGACAAGCCAAATAGCCACATTCTGAATGACAGTTGTTTTTTGAGATTGTTGATTGATTTATTGCCACGTGTACCCAAATACAGTGAAAAGTTTTGTTTATGAGCAGTGCAGGCTGATCACAGTAAGCAAGGGTGGATAAAATAAGAAGTCTTAGACAGAGGCATACGGGTTACATCACACAGGGCGTGCACTAGGTGAGATCAACGTTAGCAAGATCGGTGTTATTTGAGGCTAGAGAGGCCATTCATCTGTCTAATCACGGCTGGGAAAAAGCTGTTCCTCAACCTGTTGGTGCGTGTGTTCGAGGTTCTGTATCTTCTGCCTGACGGAAGAGGTTGTAGGAGATCATTATCATGGTCTGTGATTATGTTGGCAGCCTTTCTGTAGCAGCGAGCCGTGTAAATGGAGTCCGTGGATGGAAGGTTGGCTTCCATGATGGTCTGGGCTGTGCACACAACCTTCTGTAGTTTTTTTATGGTCCTGGGCAAAGCAGTTGCTGTACCAGGCCGTTGTGCACAGGGACAGTATGCTTTCAGTGGTGCATCTGTAGAAGTTGGTGAGGGTCATTATGGAATTGCCAAATTTCCTGAGCCACCTGAGGAAGAAGCAGCATTGTTGTGCCTTCTTGACTGTCGCATCCACGTGGGAAATCCAGGTTGCTGGTTATCATCACTCTAAGGAACTTGACACACCACCCTCTGAACCTCAGCTCCATTGATGTAGATGGGGACGTGCTCTCCTCCTTTCTTTCTGAAGTCAATGATCAGATCTCTAGTTTGTGCAGGCGTGAGATTCTTGGCAGGTCAGTTTTTGACGGGTCAGTGCGTGGTCATCAGCTGCAAGCTGGGAAAACACAGAAAAATCACGTAGCCTTAGGCCAGCCTGATTCCCAGAAAACAGACCCCTCCTTGTTAACCGGTTACAATCGTCCTTTCGATTGTTTCTACAGCTCCAGAAGCACCCTTATGCACAACTGAATGCTTTCTCCCCCCATCACTAAATCACCCATGGTATTTCTTAATCAATGAGCCACCAGTAAAAAATTCATCCTTCCTCGATTCTTCAACAGAACTTGGCTGCCTGCACTGAACCAATGCCACTAGGAGTGACTCGGATAATGCAGTGGGATAAACAGTGGTTAACCACGGACCTGCTGCGAATCCAATTTCCTTTCCAGAAATGAAAACATAGGAAAAGTACAAACTACTGCCGAATACTTTCAAAGCTTGTAAAATTTCAATTAATTCTTTCACAAAACTGAGCAGCAGTTACTCACTGGGTGAATACTCCAGGGCACAATCATGTAGGGTTATATTCCTGGGTTAATACTCCAGGGCACAGTCGTATCGGGTCATGTTACTGGGTTAATACTCCAGGGTACAGTCGTATAGGGTCATGTTACTGGGTGAATACTCCAGGGCACAGTCATGTAGGGTCATGTTGCTGGATTAATACTCCAGGGCACAATCATGTAGGGTCATGTTACTGGGTTAATACTCCAGGGCACAGTCATGTCGGGTCATGTTACTGGGTTAATACTCCAGGGTACAGTCATGTAGGGTAATGTCACTGGGTTAATACTCCAGGGTACAGTCGTGGAGGGTTATGTCACTGGAATCACTGATGCACCAATGAGGCATTCCTGGACATTATTTTTTAACCCAAACCCTTTGTCATCTGTACGACAGCTAGTAATGGCTTAGGAGGATGTTATTTAAGGTGGCTTGGTGAATTTCTGCAGTGCATCTTGTAGGTGGTACACACTGCTGCTACTGAGCGTTGGTGGGTGGAGGGAGTGGGATGTTTGTGGATGTGGTGCCAATCAAGTGGGGGCTGCTTTGTCCTGAATGGTGTTGAGCTTCTTGAGTGTTGTTGGAGCTGCCCCCATCCAGGGCAAGTGGGGAATACTCCGTCACATTCCTGACTTGTGCCTTATACGTGGTGGACAGGCTTTGCGGGCAAGTCAGGAGGAGAGTTACTTGCCGCAGTATTCCTGGCCTTTGAATTGCTCTTGTAGCCACTGTGTTTATGTGGCTGATCCAGTTTAGTTTCTGGTCAATTGTAACCTCCAGGATGTTGATAAGAGGGGGTTCAGCATTAACAATGCCTTTGAATGTCAAGCGGTGATGGTTAGATTCTCTCACGTTGGAGAAGGCACTTGCGTGACACAAATGTTCCTCTTCAACTTGGATACCTGGATCTTGCCCAGGTCTTGTTGCATTTGGGCATTGATTGCTTCAGCATCTGAGGAGCTGTGAAATGATTACATTGTTAGGTCTGCCTGCTATTGTTCCTGCACTCTTCATTGAACCAGAAATGATCCCTTGCCTTCACGGTAATTGTAGATTGTGGGATGTGACAGGTCATGAGGTTACAGATTGTGCTGGAGTACAGTTCTACCGCTGCTGATGGCCCACAGTGTCTCATGGATGCCCAGCCTCAAGTTGCTAGATCTGTTTGAAGTCTGTCCCACTTAGCATGGTGATAGTGCCACACAACACGACGGAAAGTATCCTCAATGCAAAGATGGGACTTTTGTCTCCACAAGGTGGTCATTCTTACCAATACCATCAAGGACAGATGCATCTGGAGCTGGTAGATTCAGACAATAAGAAATGCGAACAAGAGTAAGCCATTTGGCCTCTTAACCCTGCTCTGCCCTTCAATGGGGTCATGAATAATCTGACATTCCTTACATCCACTTTCCTGTCTTTTCCCCATGACCTTTGATTCCCCACTGATCAAAAATCTATCCGTCTCAGCCTTAAATACACTCAAGCACTCTGTCCCCCACAGCTGGCAGTGAGCTCCAAAGACCCACAACCCTCTGAGAGAAGAAATTCCTCCTCATCTCAGTCTTAAATTGTCATTCAGTCACTTCACCTGACAAAGGAGCAGTGTCTGATGCTGCCTGGCCTGCTGTGTTCCTCCAGCTCCACACTGTGTTGTCTCTGACTCCAGCATCTGCAGCTCTTGCTATCTCTGATTTCAAATTAACTTGTTGGACTGTAACCTGGTGTTGTGTGACTTCGGACTCAGTCTTAAATTGGTGCCCTTTCATTCTGAGACTGTGCCCTCTGGTCTTAGACTCTCTCATGAGGCGAAACACCCTCTCAGCATTTACCCTGTCGAGCCCCTTAAGAATCCTATATGTCTCAATGAGATCAACTCTCATTCCTCTAAACCCCAGTGAGTAGAGTCCCAACCTGTTTAGCCTTTGCTCATAAGACAGTCCCTCCCATACCAGGGATCATCCTGGTGAACCTTCTCTGAACTGCCTCCAATGACACAATATCTTTCCTTAAATAAGGGGAACCAAAGCTGCTCACAGTGCTCCAGATGTGGTCTCACCAGCACCTTGTACTGCTACAGTAAAACTTCCCCACTCTTATACTCCAACTCCCCTGAAATAAGGACCAACATCCCCTTACCCTTCCTGATTCCCTGCTGCCCCCCTCCTCCCCCGGTTGCTAGCTTTCTGTGTTTCCTGCACAAGTTCCCCCCAAGTCTTTTGTGTTTTAGCTTTCTGCAGTTTCTCTCCATTTTAGTAACATCCTGTTCTTTTGTTCTCCTTTTCCAAAATAAACAACATCATTAGAGCATGTGCTGAATCTTGAGAAATCATTTTGCCAAATTGTATTGCATTTGCCAACGTTTTGCCCACTGTCTTAGTCTATCAGTATCTCTCTGTAAACCGTTTGTATTCCTCTCACAACACAGAAACATAAAAGATAGGAGCAGGAGGAGGCCATTCAGCCCTTCAAGCCTGCTCCGCCATTCTTCACGATCATGGCCGATCATCCAACTCAATAGCCTAATCCCGCTTTCCTCCCATAACCTTTGATTCCATTTGCCCCAAGTGCTATATCTAGCCACCTCTTGAATACATTCAATGTTTTGGCATCAACTACTTCCTGTGGTAATGAATTCCACAGGCTCACCACTCTCTGGGTGAAGAAATATCTCCTCATCTCCGTCCTAAATGGTCTGCTCTGGATCCTCAGACTGTAACCCCTGGTTCTAGATACACTCACCATCGGGAACATCCTCCCTGCGTCTACCCTGCCCAGTCCTGTTAGAATTTTATAAGTCTCTACGAGATTTCCCCCCTCATTCATCTGAACTCCAGTGAACCCCGACCTAGTCAATCTCTCCGCATGAGTCACACCCACCACCCCTGGTAAACCTTCACTGCACTCCCTTGAGAGCAAGAGCATTCTTCCTCAGAAAGGGAGACCAAAACTGCACACAATATTCTAGGTGTTGCCTCACCAAGGCTCTGTATAACTGCAACAACACATCCCTGCTCCTGTGCTTGAAACCTCTTGCAATGAAGGCCAACATACCATTTGCGTTCTTTACTGCCTGTTGCACCTGCATACTTACCTTCAGCGACTGGTGCACAAGGACACCCAGGTCCCGCTGCACACTCCCATCTCCCAATTTACAGCCTATTACTCCCTATTACAGGTAGTAATCTGCTTTCTTGTTTTTGCTTCCAAAGTGAATAACCTCACATTTATCCAAATTGTACTGCATCTACCATTGATTTGCCCACTCGCCCAGCCTGTCGAAATCATGCTGAAATGATCTCTGCACCTCGTCACAGTTCACCCTCTCACCCAACTTGGTGTCATCTGCAAACTTTGAAATGTTACATTTCGTTCCCTCATCATTAATATATATTGTGAATAGCTGGGCCCCCAGCACCTATCCCCGTGGCAGCCCACTAGCTACTGCCTGCTAATTTGAAAAGGACCCATTAATTCCTACTCTTTGTTTCCTCTCTGCCGACCAGTTTTCTGTCCATCTCAGTGCCCTTCCCAATTCTGTGTAAATCCCTTATGCAAGACTTTGTCAAACACTTGCTGAAAGTCCAAATATACCACATTGACTGGCTCCCCCTTGTCAATTCCACTAGTTACGTCTTCATAGAATTCCAACAGGTTTGTCAAGCATGATTTCCTCTTCATAAATCCATGCCGACTCTGTCTGATCCTGCCACTGCTTTCTAAATGCTCCACTATAAAGTCCTTGATAATGGATTCAATAATTTTCTCCACTTGCCGATGTTAGGCACACTGGTCTATAACTCCCTGTTTTCTCTCTACTTCCCTTTTTGAATATTGGAGTGACATTAGCCACCCTCCAATCTGCAGGGACTGTTCCAGAGTCTATGGAATCCTGGACGATGACCACCAATGCATCCACTATTTCTAGAGCTACTTCCTTAAGTACTCTGAAATGTAGATTATCAGGCCCTGGGGATTTATCTGCCTTCAATCCCATCAATTTTCTAAGCACCATTTCTCTACTAACATTGATCTCCCTCAATTCTTCCCTCTCACGGAATCTTGCTCTCTCCAACAATTCTGGTGTCTAATTTGTGTCCTGTTTTGTGAAGACAGAACCAAAGTGTGTATTCAGTTACACAGCCATTTCTTTGTCCCCTATTATACATTCCCCCATTTCTATCTTTAGGGGACCAACATTTGCCTTCACCAATCTCTTTCTCATCACATACCTATAGAAACTTTTAGCATCAGTCTTTATGTTCCCTGCAAGCTTACTTTCGTACTGTGTTTTTCCCCTTCTTAATCAATTCCTTGGCCCTTCTTTGCTGAATTCTAAACAGCTCCCAATCCTCAGACAAAAGAAGTTGTTGTTTCCACCTGTTTTAGAGTGGTCTGCAAATCTGGCACAGCACATTCACTTCCTTCCTCCAAGTCATTATGTACTGTAAACAGTTCTGGTTCCAGAACTGATCCCTGTGGTAATGGGTCACTTGCTGTTGGCTGCTCATAAGCCAATTTTCTATCCATGCAATATACTACCTCCAACACCATGGTCTCTTACCTTATGGCTTAACCTTTTGTGAGATTTCTTGTCAAATGCCGTCAAATGTCCAAATTTAACACACAGATTCATACAGCACAGAAACAGTCCCTTCCGTACAAACAGCCCACTCCAACAATAATCCCAAACTAAGGCATTCCCACCTGCCTGCTCCTGGCCCACATCCCTCCAAATGTCTTTTAAACGTTGCAACTGTACCCACATCCACCACTTCTACTGGAAGTTCATTCCACACACAAACCACCCTCTCTTAAAAAAGTTGCCCCTCATGCCTTTCTCTTCTCACCTTAAAAATATGCTCCCAGTTTTGAACTCCCCCACCCTAATGAAAAGACCATTGTCATTCACCTTTTCTGTGCCCCTCATGATTTTATAGACGTCCATAAGGTCACCCTTCAACCTCCTAAACTCTTCTTTCCACTCATGTTTTTATATCTCAAACCCTCCATTCCCGGCACTTCCTGGCAAATTTTTTCTGAACTCTCTCCAGCTCAATAATATCCTTCCCATGACAGGGCGACCAGAACTGGACACAGTACTCCAGAAGGAGCCTCACCAATATCATGTACAAAATGACGTCCCAACTCCTATACCCAAAGGTCTGAGCAATGAAGCTAAGCATGCTAAACCCCTTCTTAACCACCCTGTCTATCTGCGATGCAAATTTCAAAGAATTACGTACCTGCACCCCTAGGCCTCTCTGTTCTACAACACTACCTGCAGATCTACTATTAGTCATATAAATCCTGTTCTTGCTTCTTTTACCAAAATGCAATACCCTCGCATTTATCCAAATTGAACTCCATGTGCCACTTCTCAGCCCATTCACCCAGTTGATCAAGATCTCTTTGTAATCTTAGATATCCTTCTTCACTGTCCACCGTATCACCAATTTTGGTGCATCTGCAAACTTACTAACCATGCCTTCTATATTCTCATCCAAATTATTTATATAAGTGAGAAATAAAAGTGGACCCAGCACCGATCCTTGCAGCATACCGCTGGTAATAGGCCTCCTGCCTGATAAACAACCCTCCAATACCACCTTCTGACTCCTACCATTCAGCTGATTATGTATCCAATCGGCAAGCTCAGCCTGAATCCCATGCGACCTAACTTTAATAATTAGCCTGCCATGTGTCAAAGGCTTTACTAAAATCCAACGTCGACCACTCTGCCCTCATCAATCTTCTTTGTTGCTTCATTTAAAAAAATCCAACCAAGTTGTGCAATTTTCCTCGCACAAAACCACGCTGACCATCCCTAATCGATCCCTGCCTCTCCAAAATGCACGAAAATCCTATCTTTCAGAATAACCTTCAACAATTTACGCACCACCAATGTTAGACTCACAGGCTTGTAGTTTCTCATTTCTTAAGCAATGGCACGACATTAGCCACCCTCCAGTCCTCTGGTACTTCACCTGTGCAAATAGATGATACAAGTATTTCAGCTGGGGCCCCCACAATTTCCTCCCTAACTTCCCACAACATCCTAGGATGCATTTGATCAGGTTCCGAAGATTTATCGACCTTTATACTTTCCAAGACCTCCAGCACTTGCTCTACGAAAATGCAAACTGTTTTCAAAACTTCAATATTTATTTTCATGAGTTCTCTCACCTCCATTTCTTCCTTGACTGTAGAAACTGACATCTGCTGGTTCCTCTCTATCCACTCTGGCTGAGGCTTCCTTGAAAAACTCTGGTAAATTAGTCAGACACAGTTTCCCTTTCATGAAGCCATGCTGACTCTGCAGATTGGCAAGACTGAGATCAAGTATGTTTTCTTTTCCCTCTTGTTGGTTCCCTCACCACGTGCCGCAGACTCAGTCTAGCAGCCGTGTCCTTTAGGACCCGGCCAGCTCGATCAGTAGTACTGCTGCTGAGCCACTCTTGGTGGTGGACATTGAAATCCCCCACCCAGAGTATATTTTGTGGACTTGCCATCCTCAGCGTTTCATCTAAGTATTGTCCAACATTGGGGAGCACCGATTCATCAGCGGAGGGAGGACGGTATGTAGTAATCAGCGGGAGGTTTCCTTGCCCATGTTTAACCTGAAGCCATGAGACTTCATGGGGTCTGGAGTCAATGTTGAGGACTCCCAGAGCAACTCCCTCCCGACTGTGCCACCCCCCTGCTGGTTCTGTCCTGCCGGTGGGACAGGACATATCCAGGGATAGTGACGGTGGTGTCTATTCATTATCTGTGGGATGTGAGCATCGCTCGCAGGGCCCAGCAATTCTTGCCCATCCCTAGTTGCCCCCCTTGAGAAGGTGGGGGTGAGCTGCCTCCTTGAACCGCTGCAGTCCTCTTGCTGTGGGTTGACCCACAATGTCCCCTTAGGGAGGGAATTCCAGGATTTTGACCCAGCAACACTGAAGGAACAACGATATATTTCCCAAGTCAGGATGGTGAGTGGCTTGGAGGGGAACTTGCAGGGGGTGGGGGTCCCATGTGTCTGCTGCCCCTTGTCCTCCTGGATGGAAGTGGCTGTGGGTTTGGAAGGTGCTGCCTGAGGATCTTTGGTGAATTTCTGGAAGGACGTAGTCTGGAAGATATGGTTCTGTGAGGATGACTATGTCAGACTGTTGCTTGGCTACTGTATGAGGCAGCTCTCCCAATTTTAACTCTCGCCCCCAAATGTTAGTGAAGAGCACTTTGCAGGGCCACCAGACCTAAGTCTGCAGTTGTTACTCCTACTATCTATGTTGATTCCAAGTGATTCATCAGGTTTCGTTCCTTTTCATTGGATTGATACAATTGATTGACATGTAGGTCATTTGAGGAGATATTGCAGGTCTAGAGTCAGACGTCATTAGAGCAGATAGGAACAGCAATGTTCTTTCCCTGAAGGGCATTTGTGAACCAGGTGGATCTTTCAGGCAATAGACAACAGTTTTATCGTGGTTATCATGAGATATTTGAAGTAAGGAATTTTTACCATTTGCCTCGTTGAGATACAAACTCAGGTGCCCGAAGCATGTCCTGGGTTATGTATTTCTAGTCTAACAGGAATACCAGGAGGCCATTGGCTGTCTTGAGAACTTCCAGTCTTCGTAGCTCACTGGAGACACTGTGTACAGTTCCGGTCTCTGTATCTCACTGGGAGTCACTGTGTCCAGTCCCGGTCTCTGTATCTCACTGGGAGTCACTGTGTACAGTCCCGGTCTCTGTATCACACTGGGAGTCACTGTGTACAGTCCTGATCTCTGTATCACGCTGGGAGTCACTGTGTACAGTTTCAGTTCTGTATCACATGGGGAGTCACTGTGTACAGTCCCGGTCTCTGTATCACACAGGGAGTCACTGTGTACAGTCCCAGTCCCTGTATCACACTGGGAGTCAGTGTGTACAGTTCCAGTCTCTGTATCGCACTGGGAGTCACTGTGTACAGTCCCGGTCTCTGTATCACACTGGGAGTCAGTGTGTACAGTCCCTGTCTCTGTATCACGCTGGGAGTCACTGCGTACAGTCCTGGTCTCTGTATTACACTGGGAATCACTGCACAGTGGGATGGTGTAGCAGGCATTTTCCCAGGGGCTGAAAGCTCCGCGGTAGAATCTATGACCAGTAGACCCTCCCAATAAAACAATCGGCACTGCTCTGTGTCGGAGCCGCTAACTTCAGAAAGTTGCAGCTGAGTTTCAGTAGGAAATGTTGCTGCACAGTAAAGCTGCTTGTAAAGGTGATTGTGTTTATGTAGCGATTCCAGCCAAACCCACAGTGCTCAGAGTGAGGAGAGAGAAAGGGTCAGGACGGAGGAGAAAGGGGTGATCGGGGAGGGAAATGAGAGGGAGAGGAGGGGCTTTCTGCAGGGACGAGGCTTCCAAATTGTTTGGGAAGGAGAGATGTAAACAGTGAGATTACGAGGCTGTCCCTCGTCGAATGGAGTGAGCAAAAGGAATTGATCTCTCCCTGAACCGTACACTGCTTCTGGGCTCAGGCCTGGGAGGGTCTGCAGCTGAGGATTTCAGCAGAGCATTACTGTTTGTCCTAAGAAAGGGGAGAATATCCTTTACTCTCTCAGTGGTTCAGACCAGCATCACCACACACACACACAGAGTGGTGGAAATGTTTGCAGTTTGGTTCTCAGGAACGGTATGCCACACCGAAAGTTGAGGAATTCAGTGTTGGAACTGCATCGTTAAATCTCACCGTGAGTAAACCACTCCCTCCCCCCGCAAACTTTGCTTTCCTACTGTCTGAGATTTGACTTCCTAAAGCTGCATCCTCTGTCCGTCTCATATTCCTAGCCCTTCGCCTTCTCTCTCTCTCTCTCTCTCTCCCCTGCCTCCCTCTCTGATAGGATTCTCCCTCTCAACAAAACTCCTCCCCTCACTCACTTTCACATTGCCCATTGCCCCTTCCTCACCTCTCCCTCTTTGATACCCAGCTCTCCCCATCTCTGTACTCTCTCCCAGACCCTCCGCCCCCTCCCCATTTCTGTAATCTCTCCCAAACCCTCCGCCCCTCCCCATTTCTGTAATCTCTCCCAAACCCTCCACCCCTCCCCATTTCTGTAATCTCTCCCAGACCCTACACCCCACCCCATTTCTGCAATCTCTCCCAGACCCTGCACGCCTCCTTATCTCTGTCATCTCTCCCAGACCCTACACCCCTCCCCATTTCTGTAATCTCTCCCAGAGCCTACACCCCTCCCTATCCCTGTAATCTCCCCCAGCAGCTACACCCCTCCATATTTCTGTAACCCCCCCCCAGCCCCTACACCCCTCCTTATCTCTGTAACCTCCTCCAGCACCAACACCCCTCCCTATCTCTGTAACCGCCTCCTGCACCTACCCCCCTCCCTATCTCTGTAACCTCCTCCAGCACCTACAATCTTCCCCATTTCAGTAACTGATAACCTTCTAACATCTGGCCTAAACCTCTAACTTTGTAGGGCCATTACTGAGGGAGCAACGCACTGTCGGAGGGTCAGTACTGAGGGAGCGCCACACTGTCGGAGGGTCAGTACTGAGAGAGCACCACACTGTCACAGGGTCAGTGCTGAGGGAGCACCGCACTGTCACAGGGTCAGTGCTGAGCAAGCATAGCACTTGGTATCCACATGGTATAAATGTTGCTTCCCCGCCCCCCCACCCCGAAACGTTGTTTCCTGATGCATGATGAAAGACTTTGACAAATCACGTTTTCTTTCAGCAGTAACCATGGCGCGGGATGTTTCTTTGCATTGATGACAAGGTGTTTTCATTTTGCAGGACTCTGTCATGGCTACAGCAGCGACCACTTCAGGTTTGGCTGAGAGCTCCCACTTGTCCGATGCCAGCTGTGCCCAGGGCAAGATACCAGACCCCATCAAGAGGTTTCGGAGCAGTGAGCCAAAAGCAGTCGGTGTAAGAATCCCCTTTACTCCTCCCTCTCTCTCATCCTTTCCTCTCTTCCTCACTCCTCTCCCTCACCCCTGTTGTTTGCACTGCTCTCTTCCCCAGCACTCTCCTTCAAACTTCTCCCCGACATCTCTCCACCCACTGACAACTATCCCTAGCCCCTCTCCCTCATTCCTTGCCCTCATTTTTGTATCCTCGACTCACCCCTTGTGAATGGCCTCCTCCTGTTCCTGAGTAACAGGCTGGAGAGGGGGCTC
>JAHRHZ010000150.1:4317-27836 GCA_024137785.1 Ginglymostoma cirratum | reverse complement strand
ATCTCTGTAACCTCCTCCTCCAGCCCCTACACCCCTCCCTATCTCTGCAACCCTCTCCTTTAATCCCTACACCTTTTCCCTATCTCTGTAACACCCTGCAGCCCCTATTGCCCACTGTCTCTCTATGTCTTTTTTTAATCTGTGTCTGTCTGTGTCCCTCACTCTCTCTTTCTTTCTGTGTCTCCCTCACTCAATCTGACTTTCCTGCTTCACCCTCTGCCCACTGTTGGATACTGTTTACCGTACCCCCTTGTTGATTGAGCTCTGTATAACATATCAAAATATGTCCTCCTGGGGCTGAGCAACAAAATCGCTGTAATCTCCTCCACCCCCTCCCTGATCTCTGCACTCCTCTGATTCAAGCCTCTCGATCCTCCCACGATTTTACTGCCTTCTCCACTGGGCATCATGTTTTCAGCTGCCTTGGGCCCTCAGCTCTGAACTTCCCTCCCTAAACCTCCTCCCTACCTCTCTCTGTCTCTCTTTCTTTCTCCTCCTGTTTCTCTCTCTGTTTGTGTGTGTGTGTCTGTGTGCCTCTCTCTCTGTCTTTCTCTCTCAGTCTTTCTCCCTCTGTCTGTGTCTCTCTGTCTTTCTCGGTCTGTGTCTCTCTCACACAGTGTGTGTGTGTCTCTCCCCCGACTCTCTATCCATCTCTCTCTCTCTCTCACTCTGTCTCTCTCTCTCTCTCTTCCGATGGCTCTAACTCTGCCTGTCTCCCTCTGTGTCTGTCTCTCTCTCTGACTCTCTCTCTGACTGTCTTTGTCTCTGTCTCTCTCTGTATCTGTCTCTGTCTCTTTCTCGCTGACTCTCTCTCTTTCTGTGTCTGTGTCTGTCTGTCTCTCCCTCCCTGTCTCTCTTTATACCAGCACCCCCTGCCAACCCCATCACAATTCATTTTCAACTCTCCTTGTTGACTGAGATTTTCTGTCACCTTCCCAAATATCTGGTTCCCTGGCTCAGAGTCAAAATCGCTTTTGGGAATAGGTCCAGCAACATGTTGTGCAACATATAATGAGAACATCATGTAATCACAGCCAGAGGAGGCCATTCAATCCATTCAGCCGTTCACTCACCTCCGTTCTCCTGCTTGCTCCCCGTATCCCTCAATCCACTCCCCCCCCCCCTCCCCGGTGCCCTACAATCCCTCCATCTCAGTGCCGAGTACACTCCCCGACTGAACATTTCTGTGACGGGGGTTGGGGGAGCACACACAGAGAGAATTCCAAAGGTTTGCAAACCTCCGAGTGAAGACGGTTCTCCTCAGCCCGGTCCTCAGCCTCCCTCACACCTTCGCCCAGTGGCACAGACTGGGTGCCGGGTCAGCGTGGCAGCATTCCCAGTTTCACCATCTTCATTTCTGAAGAAGGGTCCAGGCCCAAAACGTCAGCCTTCCTGCTCCTCTGATGCTGCTTGGCCTGCTGTGTTCATCCAGCTCTACACCTTGTTATCCCAGCCTCACCCTGCTGTCCACGTCTCCCTGCTTTCCTGCCACCACCCCTCCCCCACCATTGCTCCGTCTCTTTCTTTCATCAACCACACGCGTTACCCTCGCAATCCCCTCCCCCTCCCTGGGTGACCGTCCGGGGAAGCCCCCATGGCATTTCTGCTGGGACAGGAGTGCCCTTCCTGTGGGAAGGAGGTTAAACTGTACCCGGGAGAGTTTGGTCTGCCTCCTTAAAAATCCCACCACTCCTACAGTGAGAGAGTTCTTCTCTCTTCCACTCCATATCCTCCACCACTGCACCATTTGCACAACGGTTCATAGAGTTCATTAGAATCATAGAGATTACAGCACAGACTGGTCCATTTGTCAATGCCGAGCCGATATCCTAAATTAATCCAGTCCCATTTCCCAGTATTTGGCCAATATCCCTCTAAACCCTTCCTATTCATGTACCCTTCCTGATGCCTTTTAAATGTTGTCATTGTACCAGCCTCCACCACTTCCTCTGGCAGCTCATTCCATACACACACCACCCTCTGTGTGAAAAAGTTTCCCCTTTTAAATCTTTCCCCTCTCACCTTAAACCTATGCCCCTCTAGTTTTGGACTCCCTCACCCTGGGGAGAATATCTTGCCTATTCACCCTATCCATGCCCCTCATGATTTTATAAACCTCGAAAAGGTCACCCCTCAGCCTCCAACACTCCAGGGAAAATAACCCCAGCATATTCAGCCTCTCCCTATAGCTCAAACCTTTACTGCTGCTTTGGTCAGGTGTGACTGTTGATGACAGATCTATCCCATGTGGTACCATGCCAATGAAGTGTCCCATTGGTTTTCAGGTAATGCACCTCATCCTCGGGCTGACCATCCCGTTGTTAACGCTCGGATCGATCTCAATCCATCCCTGGGAAATGCTGAAGGTCGGCATTAACGCCTGGCTCACCGTTCAAGTACGTAAACTCCACTTCGGTCACAATGCTTTGGCAATTCCACTTTAATATCGTCAAGGGACATCAGAAGACAAAGGACAACAGAAAAATGAGCCCACTCATTCATTCATTTCCATAAGGTCACCCTCCAACAGTGCAGCACTTCCTCAGCACTGACCCTCCGACAGTGCCCACTCCTTTGGCACTGACCCTCTGACAGTGCGGCGCTCCCTCAGCACTGACCCTCTGACAGTGCGGCGCTCCCTCAGCACTGACCCTCCAACAGTGCGGCACTCCCTCGGCACTGACACTCCGACAGTGCAGCGCTCCCTCAGCACTGACCCTCCGAAAGTGCAGCGCTCCCTCAGCACTGACCCTCCGACTGTGCGGTGCTCCCTCAGCACTGACCCTCCGACTGTGCGGCACTCCCTCAGTACTGGCCCTCCAGTCTCCTCAAGGGAAGATAAGCTCGAGAGGAGAATTGATTGAGGGGTTCAAGATCACAAAAGGCACCCCCATTGGTGGGAAGATGGAGAACCGGAGGGACACAGATTGAAAGGGATTGATGAAAGGAGCAACAGAGACACAAGGAGAAACCCTTTTCACTCAGCGAGTGATTGGGGTCTGGAAGGTGCTGCCTGAGAGTGTGGGCGGGGTCGCTCGAGGGGTTAAGGTCTGGAAGGTGCCCTTGCCCTTCTGGATGGAAGAGATCATAGGTTTGGAAGGTGCTGGCTGAGTTTCTGGGATGCATCTTGTCCATTTGTGACTCCCGACATGACTGTAGACCCTGTCTTTGCTTGCAGTGCATCGTCACGGGGGTGGTGTCCATAGCAGCTGAAGACAGGCCCACCGTCAACATGGTAAGCCCTTTTAAACACTGATTGGGCTTAACCAAGGCCAATCGCTCTGCCAGGCCCTCTCTTCATCTGTCTTCCTCTCCCTCACCATCTTGCCCTCCATCACTTTCTCTGTCATTCTCTCTCTCTCTCCGTGACTCTCTGTCTGTCTCCCATGCTGCAGAAATGCAGAGGTGAGCAACCTCCCCTTCCAGTCCCTGTGTTTCTCTGCATTTTTGGGTCTAGCTGTGGTTTATCACTCCCACTCTTTTTACCCTCGCAGGTCCGAGCCTGTCTGGCCCTGAACATCGTCAGTGCCCTGACCACTTCTATCAACGCCTTCATTCTGCTGGACCATTCCTCAGACGTTGTGTTCTGCCTCTACTATGAGTGTGAGGTAGACGGCTCATCCAGTTCCCACCAGTGACTCCTGTCCCCGACACACGAGAAGAATTTGAGACATCAGAGAGAGAAAGAGAGAGGGGTAGTTGTGTATGGGACCTGGAGAGACAGAGAGTGCAAGGGAGATACAGAGACAGGGAGAGAGGTACTGAGCATCGGGGGAGAGGTAAAGAGACAGCTGTAGAGTTGGGGAAAGAGAGATGCACTGGCAGAGGCAATTAGCTGGAGATAGTGAGAGTCGGGGAGGGGGGGTTGCGCGGCGAGGTAGGAGAGAAGGTGGGAGGACAAATTGAGACTGAGTGGGTGGTGAGAGAGGGGCGAGAATGAGTGAGAGTGGGGGTTGGCATGTGAAAGATTGGGGGGGAATGAGAAAGAGTGTGGGGGAATGAGAGGGAGAGAGATGGGGTGAATGAGGGGGAGAATGAGAGAGATAGATTGGAGGATAATGGGGGAAATGAGAGAGAGAAGGGGGGAATGGGGAGAGACTGTTGGGGAGAATGAGAGAGTGAGTGTAGGGGAGAAGGAGAGAGAGTGGGGGAGGGAAATGAGAGAGAGAGCGTGAGGGGAATGAGAGAGTGGGGTGGTAGCATGGAGACAAGGAGCCTGAGTGTTGGGGACTACATATCTCTATCACTGGTTCATGTGGAAGATAGAAGATATTGAAACTGTTAATTTTATGAGGTGAAATGGGAACTGATGTGGTTTCTTGGAAAAGAGGTGAACAATTCAGTATGAGCTGTAATGCCCCACCCCTACCCCGGACTGGTTACAGGAGATCCTGGGGATTAGTGCCAATGAATCCTGTCCTGGTTCGGATTTCTGTTACAAGACGTGTAGGTTGCCAGATGGAAAGAAATCTCCAAAGTTGTGTGCAGTGCATTGTCCTGGATGGTGTTAGCTTCTGGAGCGATCACAGTGAGTTACATTTACGTTAAGGTAAAAGACATGATATTGTGATCTTGGCTTATGAGCATTTTAATCACTACCTGTGAGGGAGAGACATAGTGTCAGCGGTTTCGGGACATAACCTACCTCAAAAAGTCTTCCTCAAACCCGTTTGATCTCCAAAGAATGTTCCTACAGTTCTGGAAGTAACGCATAAGGGAAAAGGATGCCCATTGCTGTTGAGAGCAGCACTCCCTCTGAAGAAAGTTGAGGATGCTGAGATGGTGTGTGACATTTTCAAGATTCGACAAGAGGCAACAGATTGGCATGGCCACCCAGCAAGGGGCATGGAATCTGAAAGACATAATAAGCCTTTCTCAAATCAAGAACCCAATACACAATGTATTGTTCCCAGTGCTGCAGGAAGCGGTAATGGAATGGTCTGAAAGCATCAAGGACACAGCAGCTTCTATAAGAGAGTATTGGATATACGGAGATAACTGGCCCCCATTATATAGGGCCTTGGTGAGGCCACACCTTTAATATTGTGCGCAGTTTTGGTCTCCTAGTCTGAGGAAGGACATTCTTGCTGTTGAGGGAGCCCAGAGAAGGTTCACCAGACTGATTCCCAGGATGGCAGGGATGACATAAGGTCACTCCTCAGCCTTCGACACTCCAGGGAAAATAGCCCCAGTCTGTTCAGACTCTCCCTGTAGCTCAAACCCTCCAACCCTGGCAACATCCTTGTAAATCTTTTCTGAACCCTTTCAAGTTTAATACCATCCTTCCTATAGCAGGGAGACCAGGATCGAACGCAGTACTCCAAAAGTGGCCTCATCAATGTCCTGTGCAGCCGCATAATGACCTCCCAACTCCTATACTCAAAGCACTGAGCAATAAAGGCAAGCGTACCAAACGCCTTCTTCACTATCCTATCTACCTGTGATTCCACTTTCGAGGAACTATGAACCTGCCCTCCAAGGTCTTTTTGTTCAGCAACACTCCCCAGGACCTTACCATTAAGTGCATAAGTCCTGCCCTGATTAGCCTTTCCAAATTGCAGTGCCTCATATTTATCTAACCTAGCACAAAGAATAATGTCAAGCCCCACACATACCGTGGCTGCTGAAACTACTCTTCCGATTGTGAATAATCTGTGGAAACCAGAAATAGTAACAGACGCAAGTAGCAAAGTCGGATTTCTGAGGAAGGGTCACCCGACCCGAAACATTCGCTCTGATTTCTCTCCACAGATGCTGCCAGACCTGCTGAGCTTTTCCAGCGATTTCTGCTTTCGTTTCTGACTCCCAGCATCCGCAGTTCTTTCGGATTATTACAAGATCAGAGTTGAGCTTCAGCGAGTCAGAGCGCAAACATTCAACGCTCTCAACAAATATCAGACCAAGTAGCAGCTGGATAACCTGCACAGAGGAGTTGTCACCATGGTCAAGCACTGTAGAATGGCAGACACAGTGAGGGATACAGTTCTTTCAATGCAAGCAGTAGGTCAGTACGAAGTGACCTCCACACCAGCATGCAGCGACCGTCAGTCCCAGAGTTCCACGATTTCCCAGCTTTGGGAAAAGGGCCAACCTGGAATGACACACCCAGGTAATGGAGTGTCATTTTAGGGATGAGCGCACACCATGATGCTGATCAATGGGATATAAAAGATTTGCAGTGGAGTGTACATAAAACTGGAGCAGACCAGTGTTAATGGACAGCACTGTGAACAAACAATCGAATTCATACCAGGCCGTGGTTAACTCGGGGAGGCGATGGTCTGGTGGTATTATCGCCGGACTGTTAATCCAGAAATCCAGGTAATATTCAGAGGACCTGAGTTCGAATCCTGCCACGGCAGACGGTGGAATTTGAATTCAATAAAGTATATGGAGTTAAAAATCTAATGATGACCATGAGTCCATTGCCAATTGTCAGGAAAACCTACCTGGTTCACTAATATCCTTGAGCGAAGGAAAGTGCCATCCTTACCTGGCCTGGGCCTACATGTGACTCCAGACCCACAGCAATGTGACTGACTCTGATCTGCCCTCTGGGCAATTAGGGATGGGGCATAAATGCTGCCTGGCCAGCGACGCCCTCATCCCATGAAAGGTCAAAAGGAATCTGTGACCGTAAATGATAATGCATGCCATTTTTTATTGTGTGTGTGGTTTTTATTTGACCAAGTAGGGTATGTTTGGACAAATGCAATGATACTGGCTGGCTTTCCACGGTTGTGTGACCTCCTAGTCTTTGTGCGCAGTCTGTTAAACAAGATCACATGGACCCCAGCGACAGAGAATTGGCGAGAGCAATCGACAGAGGAGATTTTTAGTCTTGGGATGCAGACATCGTTGGCTGGGCCTGCCATGGCAGATGGTTAGAATTTGAATTCAACAAAATACCTGGAATTAAGAATCTAACGATGACCATGAATCCATTGTCGATTGTCGGGAAAAACCTCATCTGGTTCACTTGTGTCCTTTAGGGAAGGAAACTGCTGTCTTGACCTGGTCTGGGCCAACACGTGACTCCAGACCAAACAGCAACGTGGTTGACGTCCCACGCTGAGGTCATGCTGGGCCAGGAAACCACCAAACCAGGCCAAGAGGACGACTCACCAAGACCGGGTTTCCGAGTCCGCGCGGGTGCAAGGAGTTCAGGACATCTTGTCCGAAAAGGAAGAGGAATGCTAAATAAGAACGAGGAAAAAAAAATCGCAAGAAACGGACAGCATCTTGGAAAGGCGCAGAAAGGAGAGAATGGGGAGGCGCCGCAGGGATGGAATGGGATGGAGTCCTGATGGGAAGCAGGGCCTCGTCGCCAAGGTGACCGTGAGAGTCAGTGACGGATATGGATGGGCAGCCTCTTCTCCCAGAAAGGGGAAGCGATGACGTCAAGGGAGTGAAGGGAAAAGAAGAGAGAAGGAGATGTGAGGAGAAACTTCACAATCCAAGTTTGCGTTGCTTTTAGATCCCACTGTCCGTTGGGCTGGGGTCTGAACGCAGTCCCCGAAATATTAGTCGGGCCTAGCGATGCTAAAACCACGCCACCTACTCAGTAGCAGGCGGTGTGTGCGTGAGAGAGCGAGAGTGCGAAGGAACATGGGTGAGGACAGAAGAAAGCGCAGCAGTAAGATAGAGTGCACAGGACAGTGACAGAGAGGAAAGGTGGAGAGAGAGGTAGAAAGCGTGAGGCAGATGCCGAGAAAAAGCAGGAGATAGAGATGGGGAGAGTGATAGATAGTCACCATCAGTGTGGGTGGATGGGCTTTTGCAGGGACCCACTCAGTAACCTTGCTCTTCCTTCTATCCCAGGATGCCCTAGAGTATGCCATGGCAGCTTTCCCACTGCTATTCAACTTGTTGGAACTTGTCATCTCTGTAGTGGTCGCTACCTACGCCCGGAAGTCCCTGCGTTCAATACCACTGAGCAAGGCGGTGAGTTGAGTAGGTTTCTATTAGCCGTCCCTAGTTGCCCCCATGAGAAGGTGGGGGTGGGGATTTCCTCCTTGAACCGCTGCAGCCCATGTGCTGGGGGTTGACGCACAATGCCCCGTAGGGAGGGAATTCCAGGATTCTGACCCACTGAAAGAACGGCCGATATAATTCCAAGTCAGGATGGGGAGTGGCTCGGAGGGGAACTTGCAGGGGGTGGGGGTCCCATGTATCTGCTGCCCTTTGTCCTTCTGGATGGAAGTGGCCGTGAGGTTTGGAAGGTGCTGCCTGAGGATCTTTGGTGAATTTCTGCAAAGCATGTTGTAGATGGTTCACACTGCTGCGACTGAGCATCAGTGGTGGAGGGAGTGGGATAGGGTTAGGGTTTAGGGTTAGGGGAATGTGGTGAATGTTCAGGAGCTGTCTAATTCCGTTCCGATGCAAACTGAGACAGGGAGATCTCACATTAGGAAGCTGCAGGTGAATGTGTCTTTGGCCTGAAATGAATTGCTGCCTGTCACAGTAAAAGCAGTGAATAAATGAGCCAGGCTTTCAAGCTGAACTTGCTCCCCTACACTTCAGTTGGACACAGTGGACCCGCCTATATACATATCAGTTAATGGTCTATTATATTAGTTCTGTAGCACCCATTGGTGAGGAGCTCCCTCAAGCACTGACCCTCCGACAGTGCGCGTTCCCTTGGCACTGACCCACCAACTGTGCGCGTTCCCTCAGCACTGACCCTCTGACAGTGCGCATTCCCTCCTCACTGACCCTCCGACAGTGCGCGTTCCCTCGGCACTGACCCACCAACTGTGCGCGTTCCCTCAGCACTGACCCTCTGACAGTGCGGCGTTCCCTCAGCACTGACCCCCTGACAGTGCGGCACTCCCTCAAGCACTGACCCTCCGATAGTGCGGCATTCCCTCAGCACTGACCCTCCGACAGTGCGCGTTCCCTCGGCACTGACCCACCAACTGTGTGCGTTCCCTCAGCACTGACCCTCCGACAGTGCAGCGCTCCCTCAGCACTGACCCGCCAACTGTGCGCATTCCCTCAGCACTAACCCTCTGACAATGTGGCACTCCCTCAGCGCTGACAGTAATGTGGGATGATTTTTTGACCCCAGGGCCAGACGAGATGTCCCCAAGGTTACTACGGGAAGCGAGGGAAGAGATTGCTGCCCCTTTGGTAATGATCTTTGCGTCTTCACTGTCCACTGGAGTAGTACAAGAAGATTGGAGGGTGGCAAATGTCATTCCCTTGTTCAAGAAAGGGAATAGGAATAATTCTGGAGATTATAGACTGTTCAGTCTTACTTCTGTGGTGGGCAAATTATTGGAGAGGATTCTGAGAGATAGTATTTATGAATATTTGAAAAAGTACAGTTTGATTAGAAATAGTCAGCATGGCTTTATGAGGGGCTGGTCGTACCTCACAAGCCTTATTGAATTATTTGCGGATGTGACAAAACACATTGATGAAGGTAGAGCAGTGGATGTGGTGTATATGGATTTTAGCAAAGCATTTCATAAGGTTCCACTTGGTAGGCTCATTCAGAAAGTAAGCAGGTATGGGATTCAGGGAAATTTGGCTGTCTGGATACAAAAGTGGTTATCCAGTAGAAGACAGAGGGTGATAGTAGATGGAAAGTATTCAGCCTGGAGCTCGGTGACCAGTGGTGCTCCTCAGGGATCTGTTCTGGGACCCCTGCTCTTTGTGATCTTTATAAATGACTTGGATGAGGAAATGGAAGGGTGGGTTAGTAAGTTTGCCAATGACACGAAGGTTGATGGAGTTGTGGACAGCGTGGAGGGCTGTTGTGGGTTACAATGGGACATTGACAGGATGCAGAGCTGGGCAAAGAAGTGGCTGATGGAATTCAACCTGGAAAAGTGTGAAGTGATTCATTTTGGAAGGTCGAATTTGAATGCAGAATACAGGGTTAATGGCAGGATTCTTAGCAGTGTAGAGGAACAGAGGGATCTTGGGATCCACGTCCATAGATCCCTCAAAGTTGCTACCCAAGTTGATAGGGTTGTAAAGAAGGCGTATGGTGTGTTGGCTTTCATTGGCAGGGGAATTGAGTTTAAGAGCTTTGAGGTTATGCTGCAGCTCTATAAAACTCTGGTTAGACCACACTTAGAATATTGCGTTCAGTTCTGGACACCTCATTATGGGAAAGATGTGGAAGCTTTAGAAAGGCTACAGAGGAGATTTACCAGGATGCTGCCTGGACTGGAGAGCAGGTCTTATGAGGAAAGGTTGAGAGAGCTAGGGCTTTTTTCATTGGAGCGAAGAAGGAAGAGAGATGACTTGATAGAGTTGTACAAGATGATGAGAGGCATAGATAGAGTGGATAGTCAGAGACTTTTTCCCAGGGCAGAAATGACTATTACGAGGGGGCATAATTTCAAGGTAATTGGAGGAAGGTATAGGGGAGATGTCGGAGGTGGGTTCTTCACACAGAGAGTGGTGGGCGTGTGGAATGCGCTGCTGGCAGTGGCAGTGGGAGTGGAGTCAGATACATTAGAGACTTTTAAGCGACTCTTGGATAGGCACATGGAGGATAGTAAAATGTAGGGTGTGCAGGGTAGGTAGGTTGGCACAACATCATGGGCCGAAGGGCCTGTACTGTGCTGCACTGTTCTATGTTCTACGTTTGTCATTTATTGGTGCTGACTGACTGTCTCCGTCTCTCCAATCTCCGCCCAGACCGTGGTTATAAACGCACCTTTGGCGCAAGTGTCCACAGCCGTCCCTGGGGGACCCCAGTGAAGATTTTGTCCACTGTTCCAGATCAGCTCCGCTAACACGATGGGACCATCTGATGTTAGGGGTGGGTGGGGGTTGTGTTTGAATGCATGGACAATCACCCATGATTCCGCACTCAGGCCACAATACCTTGTTACTGCTTGGCGCTCCTTGGCGGCAGAACCCAGACCCACCGCTCCGCACCCAGCAGTGGACGCTTCCTGCCCTCCCTGTCCCTCAATTGCTTCTGCCGACAAGCTAGCTCCACTTTTGCTGGTTGGTTTAACCACTAGCCACCGTGAGCAGGTCCAGTTACGTGCTGGGATCCATCCCCGCCCCCCCACCCCCCCCCCACACACACACACACACACACACACACACCTCCCACTGAACTGAGCTGCAACGTGCAATCAGTCTGCAAAAAAGGAGCAGGCAGTCTGTTGGATATATCCAGGAATTGTCCACAGGCCAGATCCTGGAAAGAGCAGCAGCTCACATGCGAGTGTCAGTGCACTTGGTAATACCGTGTTGCAGTTGCTGTCGATTTGCTGACATTCCCCTCTGTCGCTTAGAGATAGCAAGAACTGACGATGCTGGAGTCAGAGAGAACACAGTGTGGAGCTGGAGGAGCACAGCAGGCCAGAGGAGCAGGAATGCTGACGTTTTGGGTCGGGACCCTTCTTCTGTCGCTTAGCTGGCTCCTCGGTACACTTTGCTGACCTAGCTGCCCGTTCCCTGCTCTGGCTGGCCGTTTGTTGGTGATGGGATGTCCCCATCGCCTCTGCTAAAAACGTGGGTTTTGCACCTAATTTGGAAGGCTTCTCTCAAGTCATTCAACCAGCCCTGTCCCCTTTTGAAGCATCCCTGTTGGTGCTGCCTTTCAGGCAGTAGGCTCCAGCTCACAAAACTCGCTGTTTCAAATGTCTCCTCCTCCCTGCAGCACCCTTTCCTGACCTCCTTCCACCTGTCTCCAGCTCATCCCGCCGGTACCAGCCCCCTGCCTGACTTCATCCTCCCCAATTCCTCATTGTCAAGTCCTCGATTCTCTGCCCTGAGCACGACAATCCCATCTCTCCACTTGGCAGCACGGAAAGAGAGGGGATAGCTTCCGTCCTGCGGCGTCCCTGTTACTTTGATCCCCGACCTCGGATTGTCATGGGAAACGGAGCGGGATAAACCTCTTCTCTGCCTTGCATTTTCAGTCGACAACTGTTTTCGAAATCGATTGCCGTTTGCAAGAGAGAGACAGTTTCCAAACCTCCTTTCTCATGTGTGCTTTCTCATGTCACTTCCGACCAACACTGCCCCCTCATCTGAGCAGAAACAGTCTCTGTCCCCCACCCCCACCGTCACATCTCAAACAAAAGCAAATGAATGAAATTAACACCCAATAACTGTGTTAATTCCAGGACTCGGTCTCTCCTCATGGCTTAACCCCCTGTTTGTTCTGGTCAGCCTACAAGCCATTACTCCAGAGCCAGGAGAAGTCCTTTGCACCACACCCACCCCCCATGCCCAGAGAAGCCTGCATTTGTGTAGCACCTCTGACAAAGCCACGATTGAGCACTCAGACCAAACATGGTCACGGACCCAGGAAGGAAACGCTGGGACCCTTGGTTTGACAGGGGAGAGGTTTTCAATAGGGTGCCTCATAAGGGCTAGGAGCAGCATGGAGGCCATTCAGCCCCAATGCTTGATCTCTCCATGACCTTTCAACCCATTACTAATTTTAAAAAATCTCTCCATCCCCTCCTTAAGTTTGCTCAGTGTCCCGACATCCACTACACTCAGGGGGAGTGAACAGCCACAAACCACTGAGGGAAATAATTCCTCCTCGTGTCTGCGTTTTAAATACTGCCGTTCCTTTCCTGTAGCGATGGCCTCTTGCTCTGTGTTGCCCCCACATGAGGAAACATCCTCTCTCCGTCCACTGTGTCAGTCCCCTTTAGCATCTTACGGTCTCCTATATTTAAGAAGGAGATAGGTCGGTTCTCGATTGTCAAAGGGGATCACGGAGAATGGGGTCGAGAAGCTTATCAGCCATGACTGAATGGTGCAGCACATGGGCTGAATGGCCTAACTTCTGCTCCTACGTCTTGCGGTCCTATTATTATTTACCTCAATTCAGTCTCCTCTCACTCGCCTCAACCTGCAGAGACCATCAGCCTGAACGGGTCAGTCTCTCTTCATCAGGCAAACCCCTCACCTCTGGTATCAACCGAGTGAACCTCCTCGAAGCTCCCTCCCAATGCCACCTCATCCCTCCTCAAGTGAGGGGACCAGGTTTGTGCACAGTACCCCAGGTGCGGTCTCACTAACACCCTACACATTTGCAGCAACAAGCTTTGACTTTTATGCTCTTAATCCCGGACCAACAAATATCAAAATTGCATTCACCTTCCTTAATGCCTGCATATGAGCTTTCTATGCCTCAACGGAATTCCAGAGTTTAAGATGCACGCAGTTGATAATCCATTGCTAAATGCTATTTGTACAATAATTTAGCCAACTTGATGTACTCTCATCATAATCTGAAACAAAACACTTTCAAATGGCTGTAGCACCTTCAAGAGTACAATGTAAAATGAATTAAATATGTGTTAAGCCAAAAACCAGCAGCAGTCCAGGTAATCGTTCCTTTCACGTTAACGTGTAATCATCAACGCAGGAACTTTCAAAACTCGTGCTTTTAAATTCATTCCTGGGATGTGGGTGTCGCTGGCTGGGCCCAGCATTTACTAGTTGCTCCCCTGCCTTGAGAAGCTCCCCTGCCTTGAGAAGGTGGGGGTGAGCTGCCTCCTTGAGCCGCTGCAGTCCATGTGCTGTGTGTTGACCCACAATGTCCCCTGAGGGAAGGAATTCCAGGGATTCTGACCCAGCGATGCTGAAGGAACGGCCAATATATTTCCAAGTCAGGCTGGGGAGTGGTTCGGAGGGGAACTTGCAGGGGGTGAGGGTCCCATGTGTCTGCTGCCCCTTGTCACAGAAAATTAAAAGATGGAGACATAGAGTTGCACAGCACAGAAGCAGAGCCTTTCGTCCATCGTGTCCATGCTGACCCAGATATCCTAAATTAATCTAGTCCCATTTGGCCCACGTCCCTCTAAACCCTTCCTGTTCATGTCCCCATCCAGATGCCTTTTAAATGTTGTAATTGTACCAGCCCCCACCACTTCCTCTGGCAGTTCGTTCCATACACGCACCACCCTAAATGTGAGGTGTTACCTTATGGAAAGGCACATCCGGGCAGAACTTATACGCTTAAGGGGAAGGTCCTGGGGAGTGTTGCTGAACAAAGAGACCTTAGGGAGCAGGTTCATAGTTCCTTAAAAGTGGAATCGCAGGTAGACAGGGCGGTGAAGGAGGTGTTTGGTACGCTCGCCTTTATGGGTCAGTGCATTGAGTGTAGGAGTTGGGAGGGTCATGTTGCGGTTGTACAAGACATTGGTTAGGGCCACTTTTTGGAATACTGTGTGCAATTCCGGTCTCCCTGCTACAGGAAGGATGTTGTGAAAATTGAAGGGGTTCAGTAAAGATTTATAAAGATGTTGCCAGGGTTGGAGGGTTTGAGCTACAGGGAGAGGCTGGGGCTATGTTCCCTGGAGTGTCAGAGGCTGAGGGGTGACCTTATAGAGGTTTATAAAACCATGAGGGGCATGGATAGGGTAAATAAACAAGGTCTTTTCCCTGGGGGTAGGGGAGTCTAAAACTAGAGGGGCATAGGTTCAAGGTGAGAGGGACAAGATTTAAAAGGGACCTGAGGGACAACGTTTTCACACAGAGGGTGGTGCATGTATGGAACGAGCCACCAGAGGAAGTGGTGGAGGCTGGTAGAGTTACAGCATTTAAAAGGCATCTGGGGACATGAATAGGAAGGGTTTAGAGGGATATGGGCCAAATGCTGGCAAATGGGACCTGATTAATTTAGGATATCGGGTCAGCATGGACAAGTTGGACCGAAGGGTCCGTTTCCATCCTCTATATACGTCTCTACTCCGCATACAGCCACAACATGACCAATAAGAGAATAAGTGGGCCATTTGGCCCCTCGAGCATGCTGCCCCCATTCAATGTGATCATGGCTGACCATCAAACTCAAGACCCTAAATCCCGAACTGTTCCCATATCCATGATCCCTTTCGCTCCAAGAACTATGTGGACCTCCTTTTTGGAGCAACACAATGTTTTAGCCACAACTTTCTGTCGGTGGGGGGGAGGGAGTGGGATGTTTGTGGATGTGGTGCCAATCGAGTCGGGGGCTGCTTTGCCCTGGATGGTGTAGAGCTTCTTGAGGGTTGTTGGAGTTGCCCCCATCCAGGGGCAAGCGGGGAGTATCCCATCACACTCCTGCCTCATGCCTTGTAGATGGTGGGACAGGCTTTGGGGGGAGACAGGACGGGAGTTACTCGCTGCAGGATTCCCAGCCTCTGACCTGCTCTTGTAGCCACTGTGTTTATGTGGTGGGTCCAGGGGAGTTTCTGGTCAGTGGTAACCCCCAGGATGTTGATAGTAGTGGGGTTCAGTGATGGTAACACCAAGGGGCAGTGGTTAGATTGTCTCTTAGTGGTGATGGGCACAGCCTGGCATTTGTGTGGCGCGAACGTCACTTGCCCCTTGTCAGCCCAAACCTGGGTATTGTCCAGATCTTGTTGTATTTGGACATGGACTGCTTCGGTATCTGAGGGGTCACGAATGGGGCTGAACATTGTGCAATCATTGGCGAACATCTCTACCTGCGATAGGGTTAGGGTTCGAGTTAGGGTTAGGGTTAGGTTTAGGGTGACCTCTGACCTTATGATGGGGGCAAGGTCATTGATGAAGCAGCTGAAGATGGTTGGGCCGAGGACACTACCCTGAGGAACTCCTGCAGAGATGTCCTGGAGCTGAGATGACTCACCTCCCACAACCACGACCATCTTCCTATGTGCCAGGTATGACTCCAACCACTGGAGCATTTGCCCCCGATACCCATTGATTCCAATTTTGCCAGGCCTCTGTGATACCACACTCGGTCGAATGCAGCCTTGATATCAAGGGCTATAGCTCTCACTTCACCTCTAGAATTCGGCTCTTTTGTCCATGTTTGAACCAAGGCTGTAATGGGGTCAGGAGCTGAATGGCCCTGGCAGAACCCAAACTGGGCATCACTGAGCAGGTTATTGCTGAGCAGGTGCTGCTTGGTAGCTCTGTTACTGACACCTTCCATCACTTTACTGATGATTGAGAGGAGACTGATAGAGCAGTAATTGGCCGGGTTGGATTTGTCCTACTTTTTGTGTACAGGACATACTTGGGCCATTTCCCACATTGTTGGGTAGATACCAATGTTGTAACCGTACTGGAACAGCTTGGCGAGGGGAGCAGCAAGTTCTGGAGCACAAGTCTTCAGTACTATTGCCGGAATGTTGTCAGGGCCCATAGCCTTTGCAGTATCCAGCATCTCCAACCGTTTCTTGATATCACGTGGAATGAATCGAATTGGGTGAAGACTGGTATCTGTGATGCTGGGGACCACTGGAAGAGGCTGAGATGGATCAACCACTTGGCACTTCTGGCTGAAGACTGCTGCGAATTCTTCAGCCTTATCTTTTGCACTGATGTGCTGGGCTCTTCCATCATAGAGGATGGGGCTATTTGTGGAGCCTTCTCCTCCAGTGAGTTGTTTAATTATCCACCACCATTCACAACTGGATGTGGCAGGACTGCAGAGCTTAGATCTGACCTGTTGGTTGTGGGATCGCTTAGCTCTGGCTATCACTTGCTGCTTTCGCTGTTTGGCGTGTAAGTAGTCCTGTTTGGCGGTTTCACCAGGTCGATACTTCATCTTCAGGTATGCCTGATGCTGCTCCTGGCACGCCCTCCTGCACTCTCCATTGAACCAGGGTTGATCCCCTGGCCTGATGGTAATGGTTGAGTGGGGGATATGCCGGGCCATGAAGTTACAGATTGTTCTGGAGTACAATTCTGCTGCTGTTGATGGCCCACAGCACCTCGTGGATGCCCAGTCTATGTTGCTAGATCTGTGCGAAGTCTGTCCCATTTAGCACAGTGATAGAGACACACAACACAATGGAAGTTATTCTCAATGTGAAAGTGGGACTTCGTCTCCACAAGGACTGTGTAATGGTCACTCTTACCGATACCGTCATGGACAGATGCATCTGCAGTTGGCAGATCAGTAAGGATGGGGTGTAGTATGTTTTTCCCTCTTGTTGGTTCCCTCACCACCTGCCGCAGACCCAGTCTAGGACTCAACCAGCTCGATCTGTGGTCCTGCTGCCGAGCCACTCTTGGTGGTGGACATTGAAATCCCCCACCCAGGATACATTTTGTGTCCTTGCCATCCTCAGTGCTTCCTCTAAGTGTTGATCAACATGGAGGAATACTGATTCATCAGCTGAGGGAGGACGGTACGTGGTAATCAGCAGGAGGTTTCCTTGCCCATGTTTAACCTGAAGCCATGACACTTCTTGGGGTCTGGAGTCAATGTTGAGGACTCCTAGAGCAACTCCCTCCCAACTGTTCCCCACTGTGCCACCCCCTCTGCTGGGTCTGTCCTGCCGGTGGGACAGGACATATCCAGGGATGGTGACGGTGGTGTCTGGGACACTCTGTAAGGTATGATTCTGTGAGTATGACTGTGTCAGACTGTTGCTTGACCAGCCTGTGAGACAGCTCTCCCAATGGTGGCACCAGCACCCAGATGTTAGTACGGAGGACCCTGCAGGGTCAACAGGGCTGTTTCTGCCGTTGTCTTTTCCAGTGCCTAGCTCGATGCCAGGTGATCCGTTCGGTTTTATTTCTTTGAGACTTTGTGGTGATTGATACAGCTGAATGGCTCCGTTGGCCTTTTCAGAGGGCATCTGAGAGTCAGCCACATTGCTGTGGGTCTGGAGTCACATGTAGGCCCAGACCAGGTAAGATTTCTTTCCCTGTGTGTGTGTGTGTGAGAGAGAGTGAGTGTGTGTGTCTCTGTGTGTCAGTGTGTGAGTGAGTGTGTGTGTGAGTGGTGTGTGGTGTGTGAGTGAGTGTGTGTGTGAGTGGTGTGTGGTGTGTGTGTGAGTGTGTGTGTGTGTATGTGGTGTGTGTGGTTTGTGTGTGTGGCCTGGGGCTGCAGTTCAAACTGAGCATGTTGAGTTTAGACGACGTACAGGGAATCGATGGAATTGTGTACATGGGAACTGTACAAAATACAACCACCCTGTGGGCCTCCCTCGCAGCCCCCCTCCTGCTCATGTTTGTGACTTTGCTCACAAAGAACATTGCAGTGGAGTTTTGACCAAGGTCCCCAAGGCTAGAGTCTGCAGGGGTGGGGGGCCTGGGATCAGGAAGCTGAAGGACAGCTTTCTCCCCCTCTTCCAGTCATTTCTGGCAATGAACTAAAACGATGAAGACATGCTGAAGGGTGAGCTGTGAGAAGACTGGGGAAACCGTACTAAGAGTTTGGTCACTTTCTCACTCACTTTCCCAAACACCATTCCCCTCCCTTTCCCACTCCCACACAAACACTGAGGCAGCTTCTGATCCCATTCGAGAGTGTCCAAACATTCGGAGAGAAAGAGTGTGTGAGAGATATTTACAAAGGCAGAGAAAGGGAAACAGAGACAGGCAGGGAGAGAGAGAGAAAGAAAGAGAGACAGAGACACAGAAAGCAAATCACAGAGAAAGAGAGAGAGAAAGACAGATAAAGAGAGAGAAAGAAAGAGAGACAGACGCAGAAAACAAAACACAGAGAGAGAGAGAAAGAAAGAGAGACAGAGACGCAGAAAGCAAATCACAGAGATAGAGAAAGAAAGACAGAGAGAGAGAGACACAGAGATGCAGAAAGCAAAACACAGAGCGAGAGAGAAGGAGAGAGAGAGAGAGAGTAAGACAGACAGAGACAGAGAAAGATAGAGAGAAAAACACATCAAGACAGATGGAGAGAGTGAGACCGAGAGAAGGATACAGATAAAGGTGGACTGATGGAAAGATACAGAGAAACAGAAAGAGAGAGAGAGAGGTCATCGAAGGGCAGAAAGGAAGAGAGACCGAGAGAGACAGACGAGAGGGAGAGAGACAGGAGAGAGTGAGAAAGAGAGATACAGTGGGAAAGAGACACAGAGACAGGGAGAGAGAAAGACAGAGACAGAGTGACAGATCAAAGAGAGAGAGAGAAAAAGATCCTCAGGCAGTACCTTCCAAACCCCACGGCCACTTCCATCCAGAAGGACAAGGAGCAGCAGATACATGGAACCCCCATCCCCTGCAAGTTCCCCTCCGAGCCACTCCCCATCCTGACTTGGAAATATATCGTGTGAGTACCCAACTGTGTGTTTGTGTGAGAGAGAGTGTGTGTGTGTGCACGTGAGAGTGTGTGCCTGAGAGAGTGTGTGTGAGAGAGTGTGGGTCAGAGAGAATGTGTGTGTGAGAGAATGTGTGTGACAGAGTGTGTGTATGTGAGAGTGTGTGTGTGTGAGAGTGGGTGTGTGCGAGGGTGTGTGTGACAGTGTGTGTGTGAGAGAGTGGGTGTGTGCGAGAGTGTGTGTGAGAGAGTCTGCGTGAGAGAGTTGTGTGAGAGAGTATGTGTTAGAACGTGTGTGAGAGAGTGTATGTGTGAGAGTGTGTGCGTGAGAGAGTTGTGTGAGAGAGTATGTGTTAGAATGTGTGTGTGAGAGAGTGTATGTGTGAGAGAGTGTGTGAGAGTGTGTGTGTGTCAGAGAGAATGTGTGTGAGTGTGTGTGTGTCAGAGAGAATGTGTGTGTGTGAGAGAGTGTGTGTGTGTGAGAGTGTGTGTGTCAGAGAGAATGTGTGTGTGAGTGTGTGTGTGTGAGAGAGTGTGTGTGTGTGAGAGTGTGTGTGTGAGAGTGTGTGTGTCAGAGAGAATGTGTGTGTGTGAGTGTGTGTGTGAGAGAGTGTGTGTGTGAGAGTGTGTGTGTGAGTGTGTGTGTGAGAGAGTGTGTGTGTGTGTGAGAGTGTGTGTGTGAGAGTGTGTGTGTGAGAGTGTGTGTGTGTGAGAGTGTGTGTGTCAGAGAGAATGTGTGTGAGAGGGTGTGTGAGAGTGTGTCCATGTGCCTGTGTGTGAGGGGTGGGGGGTGGGGGTTTAACCAGGAAACATTATGAAACACAAACAGGTGGCGTAGCAACAGGCTGTGGCCAGATATGGAGGGAAAACATTGTTGTGTGGGATTCAGTGCTGTCATGGCCAAGAGCCTTGGTGCCAGAAGATATCTCAAATGTTTAACCAAATCCTCACCGTCACCACCCCCTGCACATTTCCCTCCCCATCCTGACTAGGAAATATATCGGCCGTTCCTTCAGCGTCGCTGGGTCAGAATCCCTGGAATTCTCTCCCTAAGGGGACGTTGTGAGTCAACCCCCAGCACATGGACTGCAGCGGTTCAAGGAGGCAGCTCACCCCCACCTTCTCAAGGGGGGCAACTAGAGACGGGGGCAATAAAATTAAAACACAGAACTGTGACTGCTGAGGTTACAGAGATAGGGAGGGGTGTAGGGGCAGGGGGAGGTTACGGAGATAGGGAGGGGGTGTAGGGGCAGGGGGAGGTTACAGAGATAGGGAGGGGTGTAGGGGCTGGGGGAGGTTACAGAGATAGGTAGGGGCTGGGGGAGGTTACAGAGATGGGGGGGTGTAGGGGGTGAAGGAGGTTACAGAGATAGGGAGGGGGGTGTAGGTGTTGAGGGAGGTTACAGGGATAAGGAGGGGGTTGAGGGAGGTTACAGGGATAGGGAGGAGGTTAATGGGCTTGGGCAATGATACAGGCTGAAAGAGACGTGGGTGAGTGTACTTGGTGTGGGGCATTATTTACACCATGGGGCTGAATGGCTTCCTGTCGCTCTGGAACCCTGCCTGAGGTGGTCTCTATCTGCGTTATTCACAGCCAGAAAGTGCTGCCGATTGTAGATGGTCTCCTGTAATCAGGAGGGCAGAATCCTGAATCAGAGTGTACACATTTATTCACAAGATATCTGCACATAGTCCAAACAGCCTGTACGTGAGAAACAAATGCGGAATACAATATTGAGGCAAGATATAAAATGTGGGGATAATAGGAACTGCAGATGCTGGAGAATCCGAGATAACAAGGTGTGGGGCTGGATGAACACAGCAGGCCGAGCAGCATCATAGGAGCAGGAAGGCTGACGTTTCGGGCCTGGACCCTTCTTCAGAAATGGCCCATTTCTGAAGAAGGGTCTACACCCGAAATATCAGCTTTCCTGCTCCTATGATGCTGCTTGGCCTGTGTGTTCATCCAGCTCCACACCTTGTTATCTGGTATAAAATGTGGGAGTGCGGCCATCAGCAGAGAAAGTAAAAGAATAAAGACTTAGGGAAGCCCTCTCGAAATGTAACTGTACCCCATTTCCTTCACTCTTCCTGTTCCGTCTTTCCCTGTTCGATAATGTCCGTCGAATTTGTGTCCCGTCATCAGGGTTTGGAATTTGTAGAAGGTCTGCCCTCAGGATATTTCCATCTGCCCCTTTCATTCCCTCCTCACTACCCCCTTCCTTCCCCACTGGCCATTCCTAAACTCTCACACCGCGCTCCACCACCCCCCATGTTCCCCCTCTACTCCCTCCCTTTCTGGCTGATAGGGGCTCCAGGCTACACTCAGCTCCCCCCACCCCAACCCTCCACCTCTCACACATTCCCGACCTCCCTCCCTCCCTCCCTCCTCGCTCGAGCAGGGGACAGGCTCGGACAGAGAGCAGCGAGGGATGGGGGTGCTCAGGACCCGCCCGAGCACTCTCACTCTCACTCTCAATCTCAAACCCACAGCCCAGACACAATGCACACCACCTCCTCACTCACACACACACACTCACACACACACACACACTCTAACACAGTCAGACACACTCACACACACACTCTAACACAGTCAGACACACGCACTCACACACACACGCACTCACACACATATACACACTCACACACACACATGCACACACTCACTCACTCACACACACACTCACTCGCACACACACTCACTCACACACACACTCACTCACACACACACACATACACAAACTCACGGACACACAAACGGACACACACTCAACACTCATGCTCACTGCTTTACAGGGGCATTTGTTTACACGCTGTCACACAAACAGCCCATGCTGTACTCACTGGTCAGACCAGGCAGTGAAAACACCTGCAGATACATGGTTACACACACCTTACACAAGACGGAGAGGGAGAGAGAGAGACAGAGAACTATTTTAATATTCAAAAGGTCACCAACTTCAGTCAATAGCAAGCATTGGGAATCTCCTGCAGTCACTTCCCCATAATAGTAACGTATGCACACTCACCAACGCTCAGACACACTCATATATGCTTAGACACACCCTGACACACTCAGATAGATTCAAACACGCTGGAACACCCTCAGGCACTCTCAAACACACTGTGACACACTCAAACACATGTGAACACAGTCTGATGCACTCAAATACACTCAAACATCCTGCTCCTATACCCCTCCCTATCTCTGTCACCCCCTCCAGCCCCTACACCCCCTCCCTATCTCTGTAACCCCCTCCAGCCCCTACACCCCCTCCCTATCTCTGTAACCCCCTCCAGCCCCTACACCCCCTCCCTATCCCTGTAACCCCCTCCCTCCCCTACACCCCCTCCCTATCCCTGAACCCAGCTCCACACACACTCCAACTCGATCAAACCCATGCCGTGATGACTCGGAGAATCTCCCTCGTTCCAGCTGGCTCCTTGCTCAGTCGGTGGGAATTGATGAACTGTAGGTGGGATTTTCTGAAGTTGGGTGATGTACCACAACCACGGGCTGGAAGCACACACAAAGACGCAGGTGTAAAACAACAGGCACATACCACCATGAAGGACAGGTGCCATCTCAGTAGCCTGTGAACAGGAAACACTGAACCACTCAGCCACTGAGCCAACCTCCCTCTTGCTCTCTGTGTGCAACAGCCCAGGTGCATTTCACAGAATCCCTACAGTGTGGAAACAGGCCCTTCAGCCCAACGAGTCCACACCGAACCTCAGAGCATCCCACCCAGACCCACCCAACCTACACCACCCTGAACACTACGGGCAATTTAGCATGGCCAATCCACCTAACCTGCACATCTTTGGACTGTGGGAGGAAACCGGAGCAGACACGGGGAGAATGTGCAAACTCCACACAGACAGATGCCCGAAGCTGGAATTGAACCCGGGTCCCTGGTGCTACGAGGTAGCAGTGCTGCCCAAAATTTGTCCCAGCTAATGTCTGTCTGTGTGTGTGTGAGTGTGTGTATCTGTTGTGTGTGTCATTGTGTTTGTCTGTGTGTGTGGCAGAGAGAGAGAGTATGTGTGTGTGTGTGTGTGTGTGTGGCAGAGAGAGAGAGTATGTGTGTGTGTGTGTGTGGCAGAGAGTGTGTGCGTGTGAGACAGAGAGAGAGAGTGTGTGTGTGTGACAGAGAGAGGGGTTGTGTGTGTGTGTGTGTGTGTTACAGGGACAGAGACAGAGTGTGTGTGTGTTACAGGGAGAGAGAGAGTGTGTGTGTGTGTGTGTGACAGAGAGAGAGGGTGTGTGTGTGTGTGTGACAGAGAGAGTGTGTGTGTGTTACAGGGAGAGAGAGAGAGTGTGTGTGTGACAGAGAGAGAGGGTGTGTGTGTGTGACAGAGAGAGTGTGTGTGTGTGTGTGTGTGTGACAGAGAGAGAGGGTGTGTGTGTGTTACAGGGAGAGAGAGAGAGTGTGTGTGTGTGTGACAGAGAGAGAGAGAGTGTGTGTGTGTGTGTGACAGAGAGAGAGTGTATGTGTGTGTGTGTGTGAGACAGCGAGAGAGGGTGTGTGTGTGT
>JAHRHZ010000149.1:2241371-2268569 GCA_024137785.1 Ginglymostoma cirratum | reverse complement strand
CCACCCACACTCCCCTCCCCGCTCCACCCACACCCCCTCACCCCTCCTCCCACACTCCCCTCATCGCTCCACCCACACCCCCTCACCCCTCCACCCACATCCCCTCCCCCCTACACCCACCCTCCTCCCCCCTCTACCCACACCCCCATCACCTCTCCACCCACACCCCCCTCACTTCTCCACCCACAGCCCCCTCCCCCATCCACACACACCCCCCTCCCCCTCTCCACCCGCACTCCTCTCCCCCCTCCACCCGCACCCCCCATGCCCTCTCCGCCCGCACTCCCCTCCCCCCTCCACCCACACCCACTCCCCCCTCCACCCACGTCCCCTCCCCCCTTAACACACACTCCCCCTCCCCCCTCCACCCACACGCCCTCCCCTCTCCAACCACACACCATCCCCCTCTCCAACCACACCCTCCTCCCCCTCTCCACCCACACCCCCTCCCCCTCCACCCATACCCCCCTCCCCTGTCCATCCACACTCCATCCCCCACCTGCCCACCCACACCCACCACCCCCCCACCCCATGAATTATTGCCCAGGGGACAGTTAAGAGATCTCCACAATGCGGTGGGTCTGGAGTCACACACAGGGCGGGTAGGTAAGAATGGAAGATTTCCTTCCCTGAAGGACAGTCGTGAGCCAGATAGGTTTATAATGATAATCAAGAATGGTCACCTTTCAATTCCTGATCTGTGTTGAGTTCAAACATCACCATCTCCCATGGATGGGTTTTGAATCCGTCTCCCCAGATTGTGAACCTCAGGCTCTGGATTAATTTGCCCAGTGACATTACCACGGCCCCAGCACCTCCCTGCTCTGGTTGGTCGAACATTGAATAATCCCAGCAGCAGCAGGACTCAGTCCTGGGCCCTGCTGGAATGGCAGGAAGTCGTGAGGAGAGAGTCCATGGCAACCAGGCATGGTTCTTCCTCAGGGAGGGCAAGGGCAGAAGGGTTGGGGGAGGTGGGTGTGTGATGTATTTGGGTTTGAATGATGGGGAAGTTACAGAGGCAAGGGGGGTATCAACCTGTTGTGGGGGGTGGGGGGTAAGGGGCCCACGGTGGACACAGGCCACCTCCCCACTCAAAGGACCAGCCTCTTCCTTCCCACCTCTTTGTCTGAGCCAATAGTGGTGAGGTTCTCAGGAGCCCCTCCCCTGGTTTGATGGTCACCAGCTTCACTGGGGCCTCTGGGTCAGGCTAGCTCAGGCCTTACCCACGCACCTGCTTTATCCTGTTTTATATGACACCACAAACCCAAAACAAGCCTACAAATACCCCAACCCAGGGGAGGGGGGAAGAGGGGAGGGGAGGCTGAACCGTGAACAGTGGAATTTAATCCTGAAAAGTGTGAGGTGAGTGAATTTTGGGGGGACAAGCAAGGAAAAGGAATATACATTGAACAGTGGGGCCCCAGGGAGTACAGAGGCTCAGAGGGACCTTGTTGTGCATTATCCATAGATCATTGAAGCAGAACAGGTCGAGAAGAAGGTATGTGGTTAAGAAGTTAAATGGGATACTGACCTTTATTAGTCAAGGCATGGAATACAAGAGGAAGGAGGTTGCGTTGGAACTGTAGATAATGTTAGTTAGGCCACAGCTGGAGTACTGTGTGCAGATCTGGTCTCCACATTACAGGAAGGATGTGATTGTACTGGAGGGGGTGCAGAGAGAGATTCACCAGGACGCTGCCTGGGATGGAATGGTTCAGTGATGAAGAGAGACTGGATAGGCTGGGGTTGTTTTCCTCGGAGCAAAGATGACTGAGGGAGATCTGATTGAGGTATACAAAATTATGAGGGGCATAGACAGGATAGATAGAGAGAAGAATCTCCCCTTTGTAGTAGGGTCGATCAGCACATTGCACTGTTTTAAGGCATGGAGCAGGAGGTTTAGAGAGGATTTGAGGAGAATGTTTTCACTCAGAGGGCGTTGAATGTTTGGCCTCACCTGTATCTACACTGCAACATTGTGAAAAGAGATTTCACTGACTTGTTCCTCCAGCTAATGACGAGATAATGTTGGGGAAGTCCTTGGAAAAGCCACATTTCATCCATAGTCCCCCTTCTGCATCCCCATCTGCCACTGGATGGGAAGGACAAAAAGGGATCACTGAACTCGAAACATTAACTCTGTTTGTCTCCCCATGGATGCTGCCCCACCTGCTGCGTTACTCCAGCAGCCTCTGTGCTTGTGTGTTGTGCGGTGACTCAGCAGCACAGTTTGAAGGGAAATATATTGATTGAAAAAAAGGTCAAACCATTCTAGCGAGGTATCTGCTGATAACAATTGGATGTCTTGTGTAGAACATAGCTGTACAAGCGTGACTGAAATCTAATTCTCTCACTGTCAGGAAAGGCAGTTCTAATGCCTGTTGATAACAAGGTGTGGAGCTGGATGAACACAGCAGGCCAGGCAGCATCTTAGGAGCAGGAAAGCTTGACGTTTCAGGCCTAGACCCTTCATCAGAAATGGGGGAGGGGAAGAGGGTTCTGAAATAAATAGGGAGAGATGGGGAGGCGGATAGAGGATGGATAGAGGAGAGGATAGGTGGAGAGGAGGCAGCCTCCCACCTCAAGCCCCACCCCCATCTCCTATCTATTAACCTCATCCCGCCCTCTTGACCTGTCCGTCCTCCCTGGACTGACCTATCTCCTCCCTACCCCCCCACCTACACTCACCTTTACTGGCTCCATCCCTGCCTCTTTGACTTGTCTGCCTCCTCTCCACCTATCCTCTCCTCTATCCATCTTCTATCCACCTCCCCCTCTCTCCCTATTTATTTCAGAACCCTCTTCCCCTCCCCCATTTCTGATGAAGGGTTTAGGCCCGAAACGTCAAGCTTTCCTGCTCCTATGATGCTGCTTGGCCTGCTGTGTTCATCCAGCCCCACACCTTGTTATCTCGGATTCTCCAGCATCTGCAGTACCCATTATCTCTAATGCCTGTTGATTTGATCTAATTTGGGATGACCAAGCCACCTGACTCCTCTTACCGTGCTCAGTATATAGACTCTGAGTCTTTCACTACCGTGACCAGTCCTTTCAAAAGAATTTTCAGTGAGAAAGACAGCTGCTTTCCTGATCTGATGAATGGGTTTCACTTTGGCCTTTTGTAACTGAGGAACCTTTCCACTACATCAAAGAGCTGAATCCCTTCAGGGAGCTGAGGCATATCTACTAGCAGCCAAATTTAAATAAAAGTTTGTCACTTCTTCTGGAATAAGCAACCGTGTGGCTCAGTGAAGTGAGATGCAGAAGGTAAAAGGAACAAACGAAAAGGGAAAGTTTGTTAGAGATTGTCCTGAGGGCTAAGGCTGGCTTGACAATGGTGACCTATTGATGTCGCTCCCATTAATTATACCCTCCAACTAGTGACATTTGAAAGTTTATTCAAGTGTTAGATTTAAAAAAGGAAAAAAATAAATGGAGGGAAGAGAAATTGAATAAATTATGTAGATTAATCCTTTGTAGTTTATCTACTACTCAAAACTGGGGGAGGTGGTAGCGAAGTGATTACCTCAAGACTAGAGCATAGAACAGTACAGCACAGTACAGGCCCTTCAGCCCACAATGTTGTGCTGAACTTTTACCCTAAACCTAAGGTCTATCTAACCTCCACCCCTACCTCTCTCATGTACTGGGGACCTGGGTTCAAATCCTACAATATCAACTGGTGGAGCTTGAGTAAAAATCTGGAATTAAGAGTCTAATGATGACTATGCATCAGTTCTTGGGGAAAATCCATCCAGTTCTGTAATTTTTTTTAAAGGAGGAAATCTGCCATCCTTACTTGGCCTGGTTTACACATGACTCCAGACCAACAGCAATGGGGAGATGGGTCTGGGCAATTAGGGATGGACAATAAAATACTAGCCCAACCAGAGGCATATCCTGTGAATCAAGAAAATAGACACACTAATATTCTTTGAAGCTAAGGCCATGATTTTTCAGATGAAGTTCCAAGGGAAGAGGAGAGGAATGAGGAAATGCAGTTGTACCCTGAGCGCACTGACTGGCTTATTGTAATCATGTGACCCTCCTGTAAGGGCCTGTACGTACAGTCTGTCACAGCCAACAAACACACATCATGTGAAACATGGCATCAGGGTGATGCAGCTGAAAACCAGTGGAAACTCAGAGCTGTAAATGTGCCAACTACTGAAGGAAACAGAAGGAAAGTTCCTGTTCCAATGCTGTACGGTTATAGAACATAGAACATAGATGCATATCAATACAGCACAGGAACAGAAGGAAACTTCTTTTTCTGAAGAAGGGTCCTGACCCGAAATGTCAGCTTTCTTGCTCCTCTGATACTGCCTGACCTGCTGTGCTGATCCAGCTCCACACTGTGTTATCTACTGAAGGAAACAGTAAGGAGTAGTTAAAAAGAGAAAATCTTCTTTCAAGGACAACAATCTGCAACTTTGAAAGGTGGGGTGAGTTGTTCGGGTGGAAAATATTCTACTTCCCACTGCTGTGGACATGCAAAGGTGACATAAGGCAAATTTGGAATTTTCTACTCTCTGGCAAAACGACGAAATCTCAGCACAATTAAGTCTTTTAAAACAAACTGTATTTGTAAGAATAGCAATCGTGCAACAAGTTCTGGGAAAGGTGTGCTAGAACCTTTATGGTGATCTTAATCTCACTGCAGAGCTGAAAAGTCAGACCAGAAAGATTTGTAAGGCTTAGTGACATACTTTGAACCCCATATTAATGTTACAGACGAAATGTATTTGTTCACAATCAGAATTCATGTGGAGAGAGAGAGACTATTAGTCATTATGTGCCTATGATTGTCACAGGAGTGAGTTCAGACAACTGCAAGTTGATCTCATCAGAGATAGGGTTTTCTTCGGTATTGAGGGATCTTACAGAGCAAGAAGCTGGACCGTGACATACACATGTGTTATACTAGAAAGAAGCAGAGTGGGTCCAGAAAGATTGCTACTGGAGAGATGTCAGTCATATGTGTGAGTCTGACAACTCACTCCACACCATATAACAGATCGCCATTGTCAAGTGAAAAGGTGAGAAGTGCACTTTTGAGATGATGACTACAGAAGAAGACTTCAAGAGATGTCAGTTCAACAGACATTGGTGCTTTGTGCCATATTATGAGCATTTCTGAACTGCACAAAGTGGCTCAAGGTGACAACCCAAACGTAAAACCCTTGAAGTGAGTTTGAGGCTCTAAAATGGCACAAAATTCATGCCAAGTTGGAAATGGCTAACCCTACATGTGACATAAACACGGTGGGCCATAAAACCTGTTCCTATGCTTTACTGTTATAGAACATAGATGTAGATCAGTACAGCACAGAAACAGGCCCTTCAACCCACTATGCCTGTGCCAACCATGATGCCATTCTAAACTAATCCCATCCGCCTGCACTTGGTCTGTATCCCTCTATACCCAGCCTGTTCATGAGTCTGAAAATGCCTCTTAAATATTGTTATTATATCTGCCTCTACCACCTCCCCTGGCAGCACGTTCGAGGCACCTATCACCCTCTGGGTACAAAACTTTCCTCAGATGTCCCCTTTATACTTTCACCCCTTCACCTTAAACTGATGCCCCCAGTATTTGAGATTTCCACCCTGGGAAAAAGACTCTGAATATCCACACTATCCAAACCTCTTGCAAGTTATATCTTTTTATCTGGTGCGGGACGGCACGGTGGCACAGTCATTAGCACTGCTCCCTCACGGCACCAGGGACCCAGGTTCAATTCTAGCCTTGGGTGTCTGTCTGTGTGGAGTTTGCACATTCTCACCATGTCTGCATGGTTTCCTCCGTGTGCTCTGGTTTCCTCCCACAGTCCAAAGATGTGCAGGTTAGGTGGATTGGCCATGCTAAGTTGCCTGTAGTGTTCAGGGAGGTGTGGGTTAGGTGGGTTATAGAGGGATGGGCCTGGGTGGGATGCACTGAGGTTCGGTGTGGACTTGTTGGGCCGAAGGGCCTGTTTCCACACTGTAGGGATTCTAGGTAGCCGTTCAGCCTCTGACACTGTAGAATAAACAATCCAAGTTTGTCCAACTTCTCCTTATTGGTAGCCCACTCCAGTCTGGGCAACATCCTAATAAACCTCTTTTGAACCCTCTCCAAAGCCTCCACATCTCTCCTTTAGTGTAGCCACTTTCAGGGAGCTATGGACTTGCAGTTCCAAGATCCCTCTGTGTATCAATGTTCCTAAGGGTCCTGCCATTTATTCTATATTCTTCCCTTGCATTTGACTTCCTAAAATGCTTCACCTCACACTTGTGTGAATTAAACTCCATCTGCCATTTCTCTGCCCAACTTTCCAGCTGATCGATATCCTGCTGTATCATTTGGCAACCTTCCTCACTATCCACAACTCCACCAATTTTTTTTATTCATTGACAAGATGGAGGCATCGCTGGCTAGGCCGGCATTTAGTTCCCATCCTAATTGCCCAGAGGGCAGTTAAGATTCAACCACATTGCTGTGGGTCTGGAGTCACAGATAGGCCAGACCAGGTAATATGGACTTTTATTTCCCGAAAGGACATCAGTGAACCAGATGGGGTTTGTCCAACTATCAACAATAATTTCACGGTCATCATTATTCTTAATTCCAGATTTTTATTGAATTCAAATTCTACCATCTGTTATGGTGGGATTCCTAAAGTCAGAGTCATAGAGTCATACAGCGTGGAAACAGACCCTTCAGTCCAACAAATCCATGCTGACCATCATCCCAGATGAAATGGTCCCACCTGGCTGCACTTCGCCCATATCCCTTCAAACATTTCTTATTCATGTATTTATGCAAATGTATCTTAAACATTGTAACTGTATCCACAACCACCACTTCCTCTGGATTTCATTCCACAACAAACCACCCTCTGCATAAAATAATTGCCTCCCATGTATTTTTTAAAATCTTTCTCCTCTCACCTTAATAATATGTCCCCTAGTCTTGAAATCCCCTACCCTAGGGAAAAGACACCTGACATTTACCTTTTCTATACCACTCATGATTTTATAAATCTCTGTAGGGTCACCACTTAACCTCCTACACACCAGTGAAAAGGTCCCAGTCCATCCAGTCAATTTTTATAACTCAAACCCTCCAGTACCAGCAATATCCTGCTAAACCTCTTCTGAACTTCCTCCAGCTTAGTAATACCCTTCCTAAAGCATGGTGAGCAGAACTGGACACAATACCCCAGAACAGGCTTCACCAGTGTCTGTTACAATCTCAACATAATGTCACAACTCTTTTACTCAAAGTTCTGAGCAATGAAGGCAAGTGTGATTGAAACCTGGGCTCCCAGGACATTACCTTGGCTCTGAATTAACAGTCCTGCATCACCTTCTAATTTTTATGTCTTCTGCAAACTTACTAATCAGATCACTGAAGCCATCTTTTCATCTAACTCATTACGTATATTACAAACAGCAGAGGTCCCAGCACTGACCCTTGTGGAATGCTACAGGTCACTGACCTCCAGTCAGAAAAACATGCCTCCACAAATACCCTCTTGTCTCCCATGACTAAGTCAATTTTATATCCAATTACTAACTCACCATAGATCTCTTGTGACTCAATCTTTTGGACCAGAGGGACTTTGTTAACTGTTTTAGCAATGTTCCTATAGACAACATATACTGCCCTACCCTTATCATTCATCTTTGTTTGTTCTCTAAAAACTCAATCAAGTTTGAGACAGACCTCCCCAACATAAATTCATGCTGACCATCCTTAGGGAGACTATTCTTTTCCAAATGCAAGTAAATCCTGTCCCCAAGAATTTTCTCTAATAATAACAGAGAGTATAAGATAGCGGTAATCTTTCTGGAACAGAAGCTGTAATGAATGGTATTCTAAATTATGGATATTCTCACCTGATTTGCCATCAGTGAATGAACATCTGTGCAAGCTCACAGCTAGGGGCACGCAGTGACAATATGGCACTGAATAAGAATCAGTTTTCACCAGGAGCAAACAACTGGTGATGACTATACCAGGCTGAGGTATGACAACATTAGTAATGAAGCCACCTTGCAGTGTGATGCCAGTGAGACAGGACTAGGAGCAATATTTATGCAGCAAGGACAACCATTTGCAATTGTATCCAGCCATGTACTCAAACAGAATGACAGTACTCTTAGATAAAGAATGTCCAGCTGTTTTCTTTGTTTATGAGCACTTCAATCAAAACTTGTTTGTGAGCGACAAAGTCTGACCACAAACTATTTCAAAGCATGTTCCTCAAACTGCAGCTATCTGCTCCAGAGTGTCTGTAAAGAATATTTCTTCATTTGCAGAGGTATCATCTGGACGTGACAGAAAAACAAGGAAAGCAGGCCACATTACTGACATGCTGTTGATGGCAGTACTCCCTGTGAAGAAAGTTGAGGATGCCAAGTAAGAGTATGAAATCAATCCAGCATGATATTTGCCTGATCTCATGTTTTATTGGGTAGGTCCAAGTTATATCAAGTTTTTTGGAATCTATTTTTCCCATGATGTTGGATGAGTTTTTTTTTACTGTGCCCCCATGGTGTCACTAAAATCCAATTTTCCCCCATCTTATCCACCCATCACCTAGTAACAGCCTCTGGACTGAGGTAACATAAACAGAAATTGCTGGAAAAGCTCAGCAGGTCTGGCAGCATCCGTGGAGAGAAATCAGAGTTAATGTTTCGGGTAAAGTGACCCTCAAAATAGCTCTGGGCTGAGGTATTGGATGTTATTTTCATGCATACCAAGAAACTCCAGCAGTGTCATGTATGTCTTTCTCAAAAATGTATATTAAATCTGTGTGTATTTGGGAAATAGTTAATTTCAAAAAGTAGTTTAGTTGATCTCCAGTTTGTCACTTGTTTGAAGAATGTTTTCATGTATAATAAAAATGTTTTTCTGAGGTTATTGAAAAACCTAGTGAAAATCTATTCTGTTCTTGTTGACAGTAATATAGAGAAACAAATTCATCATTTTGGTGATTGAACAAGACAATTGTACTTTTGGTTTTCCTCATGTAACAGTGATTTTCAGCTCTGTCCTCCCATCAGGGTTGTAACAACTACATAGAGTATAGAATGCTTACCAGTCTCATAGGTCCCAGTGAGAGAAATTAGTTGCAGACATCAGTTACCATGGCAATAGCATGAGCTTTGGGAATGATACACTCTGGAGATGAAACATCACCCTGGGAAGGAGTAGATATCAGATGAACAGCCAATGACAATACATGCATGTGCCATTAGGAGATCTGTGCAATTTAAAGACTACATATGCAATGTATGTGTAGAGACCGATGAAAATGGAACTGACAGGAGTTAACACACAGTTTTGTTAATGAATGATCATTTTCTTTGTGACTATATCATTGGGTAAGTTGCCTAACTTGTCACTTCAAATGACAGTGTGTGCATTTTTTTGTGAAGAGGGGAATGTATGGAGAAATGTAATTGTACCTTTAGTGTGCTGGATTTTTTTAACCTATGCTTTTGTGTACAAACTGTGGGAGCCATTGAGGACTTAGAAGAGGATTTTAATGGTAGTGCCTGACAAAACTGATGTTACTGTTATTTTTGGTGGGAGGACATCGCAGTCAGGATGGAATGGTGAGAATTTTTATGCTCATCACTAGAGACTGACAGACTGTAATACCACTGGTCGCCTTTAACTTGGCCCCATGTCTGACATATGTGACCTCAAGCTCAGAAAGGACCAGGTGCAGGTAAGCACACAGCCTGCAGCTGAATATGAGATCCTTGGTGATGATTCAGCTGTGAAAAAATATAGTGTTAAAAAAAGAAAAAATAGAAAGACATTAATTGCTGACAGTGCCAGGTGATTGGTGTAAACTTGATTCACATTTACTACAGTATAGGATAATTGGTGAAAATTGGATGTAAATTGATCATGATGTCTAGTTATCCAAAACTCATTTATGACAATGCAGGAAGACTCCACCCAACCACGGCATCCACTAGTGTGAACATTCCAGGGGCTGCCTTTCTTGGAAATTCTAGCAGCGATCTGAGGCTTTGGTGGTAAGTGGAGAGTACAGGAAGTTTGCAGACACAACTGCAAACAAGAACAGGAGTTGCTGGAATAGCTCAGCAGGTCTGGCAGCATCTGTGAAGGTAAAAACAGGGTTAACATTTTGGGTCCGGTGACCCTTCAGCTACCATCAGTTCTGAGGAAGGGTCACCGGACCCGAAACGTTAACTCTGCTTTTTTCTTCACAGATGCTGCCAGACCTACTGAGCTTTTCCAGCAACTTCTGTTCTTGTACCTGATTTACAGCATCCGCAGTTCTTTCGGTTTTTACAACTCCAAATGACCTTATTCTGAAAATGGCATCACTCACAGACCTGGAAAAGAAAAATCAAACTGCTCCCTAAGGAGCAGTGTAAGTTGGTTCTCACGTTTGGATCTGTTTAAGTAAACTGTTTCAAACTGTACCTGGAAATAGGAAAGATACCATGCGGTAGCATTTAGACTGCTACACCTACACTGCTTTCTGTTTTCTCTACTCGTCAGCACCATTTCGAAGACAATTAGGGATGTGCCAGGGACCCTCACATCCCATGAATGAATAACAAGAAACGGTGACTTTCACAAAACAGAGTTCTGAATTGTTAATCCACTATCACCTCCATGATTGACCAGGTGAAGATTTCATCTGTGACATTGGGAGGAGCAAGTTTTAAGAATGTGTTGAACTGTTGTGTGAGCCAAGACTTGGGAAATCACTTCAACTCTGATGAAGCGTCATCGTGATTCGAAACATTAGTGTGCTTTCTCTCTAAGGATGCCACTTGACCCATTGAGATCTCCAGCACTTTGTGTTTTCAGTTGGGAAATACACTGTCAGGAACATAAAAGATGTTCTAAACTAGTAACTTTTAAAATAATTCCATTGGGTGTGAATAACTTTGGAGGCAATTGCATCCTCCCTAATTGAAGAATTAAAGTCAGTAAAGTTTAAAACTGTGAATCCCTCCCAGAGTAACTTTGACAGGCGTTAGAGGCATTGTTACCTTGTTGAGAAAGTTTGGAGTGGTTCACATATTCCTCACACTTCATTCCAGCCAAGAGACAGAAAAACACAGCCTTCAAAACAATTCCACCTGGTCTTCATTTCAGCAAAATTGAACAGTTGCCTGTTAAGAAGAGGACGCTACCTTCAATTCAGCTGTGAAAAAAATATCGTGTTAATAAAAGAAGAAATAGGAAGACATTAATTGCAGACAGTGCCAGGTGATTGGTGTAAACTTGATTCACATTTATTACAGTATAGGATTATTGGTGAAAATTGGATGTGCATTGATCGTGATGTCTAGTTATCCAAAACTCATTTATTAGTGTTAACTTCACTGATGTACAATAGACAGAGATAGATGACAGTATCAGATAATTAACGTAACATTGATGAAATTCTTATTGGCAATAGTGCCCATACTTTTATTGGGAGGCTGGAGCAATTGTTGTAAACTGGGGAATTTGTCAAATATAGAGAGATATTTATGGTAAATGGGCATCCAGTTTTACAAAGTGATAGAATGAGATAAAATAGAGAACACACATTGATCACAGGGTCAGAAAAATCAGGAACAAAAACAAAGTTGCTGGAAAAGCTCAGCAGGTCTGGCAGCATCTGTGGAGGAGCAAACAGAGTTAACGTTTAGGGTCCGGTGACCCTTCCTCAGAAAAACGAGACTGAACCTTGAATGTAATGTTGAATAATTGGTTCATAATCATTTTGACCTTTTCCCCTGGAAAGTATTCCTTTCCTGGGTGTAAACCCATCTGTTCTACATGTTATTGATATCAATGTGGATGGGACATTTCTAGTCCATGTGCCTGAGATCTCCCATCCTGATCCCCATGAGGGCATTATACTCCATCAAGGAGACAGGGAGATGGGGTGGTGAGGTGCAACTTTGTTTTTTAGCTTGTTGGGAGTAAGATTGTCCAATCATGTTGCGCGAGTGGTCCAATGGATTCAAATTTGGACCCATCATTAAGAGTTGCACGAATTTGGTTGACGTAGCCACATTTATTCAAGGTGTTTCATCCAATCCCTATATAAGATTTACTGAGATGGATGTTCACATTGCCCAAGAAATGACATGTAAAGCTGCCCAACATTCACATCGCATGTGAAGATGGGACAAGTTGTTCAGAATCCCACAGTATACGTGAGATCCATTCGGCATTCAACAAGAATTCACTGTGTTCAGAGGATACTGGAATGTGGCAGGAGAGCTGAGAGCAGAAAAGATCAAACTCAGCAAATAATTCTAACAGGAAGGCACACCAAAACTGAAAGCATGCACCAGGACAACCTTCTCGTTTTCAGACAATACATAATCAATGACATTTACTGCATATTTTTGGCATCATTAACATCATTTCTGCTTAAATGAATTTGTGTTTTAAATGCATAATGTTTATGGCGTAGTCATCACCTGAAGCTAAGGAGCAGCATAAACAAATCAAATCGAAAAATGAAAGAGATTTGTGTATTTCAGAACAAACATAGCGTAGGACACCAAATAAATTAATAACGCTTTCCAATTTGCTCTCACCCTGTACTAACACTTACTTAACAGTGTAACTGTCTATCACTTTAGCATTATTAATGTTTGGAAATAAAATTGGCAGAGCCTAGGGCTTAACACACTCTTGAAGAAATTCAATAGAAAGTGTACCTGTTCTTAACTTACCTGTAAGTTGAATTCTGTTGTTGGTATTCTGAATTAGATTCTGTTGTCACCCTGTCTCATGTACAAATAGCCATTTGGTAGTCTAATACTGAAGCATTGCTGAAAGAGACACAATTTCTGGAAGCTTTCCACCTTGCACTCATCAGGACATTTCACAAGAATACAGCTCAACAGGAAAACAAACATTTGCACTGCATGGCCAGAGAGTTCTGATTGGTTGGCAAATAGACTCTATTCTCTTAGAGATATTCAGTTTCTGAGAATTTTTATTTTTATCTCAATTTTTTCTTCTTAATTACTCCTTCCAAAGAACAAAGAACAAAGAAAATTACAGCACAGGAACAGGCTCTTCGGCCCTCCAAGCCTGCGCCGATCGAGATCCTCTATCTAAACCCGTCACCTATTTTCCAAGGATCTGTATCCCTCTGCTCCCTGCCCATTCATGTATCTGTCTAGATACATCTTAAATGATGCATTTAAGAGGTGCCCACCTCTACCACCTCCACTGGCAATGCTTTCCAGGCACCCAGCACCCTCTGCGTAAAGAACTTTCCACGCATATTTCCCTTAAACTTTTCCCCTCTCACCTTGAAATCATGGCCCCTAGTAACTGCGTCCCCTACTCTGGGGAGAAAGCTTCTTGCTATCCACCCTATCTGCACCTCTCATGATTTTGTAGACCTCAGTGAGGTCCCCCCTCAACCTCCGTCTTTCTAATGTAAATAATCCTAATCTACGCAACCTCTCTTCATAGCTAGCGCCCTCCATACCAGGCAACATCCTGGTGAACCTCCTCTGCACCCTCTCCAAAGCATTCACATCCTTTTGCTAATGTGGCGACCAGAACTGTTTATTTTCCTTTGACAGCAGAAAGTTGTGTGATTTCTTTACAAACCCACAGGCATGAATGTTTTACAGTTCCATTGTTCTGAACTTTGTCAGTTCTAATATCTTGAAGATTTCTACGCAAAGTCTCTTGGCTGTGAAGCTTCACAACCTACAGTGTGTCCGCTGTAGTGACTGGATCCCCTGGGCTAACAGCTTGGTTCGGCTGTTCTGAAAAATTGTTCAACCTTCAGAATGACACTCCCAGTTCCTCTAAACTCTGCTCTGAAGTCAAAACTAAGCTAATGGCGTACATGTCTGTAATAAACTCAACAAGTGTCGCAACATTCTATCCATGGACACCGCAGGGGTCCCCCAGGCAGCTAACTGCAGTCGTTTGGTTCTCCTGGAGTTACTGTACTTAGATCACTGTTTTAAATAACTTTCTGATCTTTTTGTTTAAAGTTGCCTTCACAGAACTGACCTACAACCATCTGCCTCTATTTTGAAATCCAAATCTCAAAATATGATATGCATTACTAAAATAACAATTTGAGAGGTTGCACCTAATAGAGTTTTGACATCTTTAGTCTACGAAAGACTTAGCCTGCCCTGGAGAGAAGACAATGAAGGTTCATCTGACTGGTATAAAAACAAAATACTGAGGATGCTGGAGATCTGAAATAAAAAGAGAAAACCAAACCTGATCGAAGGAACTGCATTTAACTAATTTCTTTACGTGGAAGGTGTGTCTGGGGCTTTGGATAAAAAGAGGAAGAAGGGGAAAAGCCAAGTGTTACAACATTTGTGGTTACACGGAAAGGTGGAGTGGGCTAGTGAGGAAGTGTTCGGAATGATAGAGGACTGGACCAAGGCGTCCCGGAGGGAATGTTTTGTAAAGTCGTGTTCTGCAGCAGATTCACATCAAATTTGAAACATTAACTCTGTTTCTCTCTCCACAGTTTCTCCAGGGATTTTCTGCTTTTATTTCACCTGGAAGTAAGTATTGTTACATTAGGAGAGACTCAGTAGAATATAGAATCATAGAATAACACAGATGAAAACCATTTCGCCCTTCATATCTATGCTGGTTCTGTGCAAGAACAGCTCTCCCAACTTTTCCCTGGTGCCCTGCAAATGTTATCTTTGCAGATCATTATGCAATTCTCTGTTGAAGGCCATCTCAAATTCCCTCACATCTTTCTTAAAGAACTGGACACAATGGTCCCAGTGAGACCAGATGTGTGTTTGCAGGTTCACTTCCTTCATTTTGTTCTCTGTTTCCTGTTTATAAAACCCAGAATGTCATTTGCTTTAATACTTGGTTCCTCAACATGGCCTGCCATTAATCTGTGTTCATTAAGGCCCCCTCCCCACCCACCCTGGGTCCCTCTGCAGCTGTATCCCCTTTAGAGTTGTACTTTCAAAATTATGCTACGTCTCCCTATCCTTCCTTTCAGAGTGATATCTTCCCTAGCATTCAGGAGAATGTAGCATGGTCTCAATGAAACATATCAAATTGTTAGTGAATTGGAGATGGAAGATGCTGAGACATTGTCCCCTCTAGGTAATGTAGCAAATGAAGGCACTGCCTGAGAAGAAGTGACCTGGTGAGATCAGCACAGAAATGGAAGATGGATTTTAACCCAGACAAATGTGAGGTGATGCATTTTGAAGGATCAAATTTAGGTGTGAATTATACTGTAAATGGCAGAACCTTTAGGAACATTGACGTTCAGACAAATCTGGGCATACAGGTCCACAGTTCCTTAAAAGTGGCAACACCAGTGGCCAAGGAGATTACGAAGGCATATGGCATGTTGCCTTCATTGGCCGAGGCATGGAGCACACGAGTTGGCAAGCCATGTAGCAGCTATATAACACCCTTGTTGGGATGCATTTGGAGTAGTGTGTGCAGTTTTGGTCACCATGTTACCAGAAGGATGTGAATGTTTTGGAGAGAGTGCAGAGAAGGTTCACCAGGATGTTGCCCGGTCTCCAGGACATTGGCTATGAGGAAAGGTTAAAAAGACCAGGATTGTTTTCACTGGAAGGACAGAGGCTGAAAGGAGACCTGATAGAGGTCTACAAAATTATCAGAGGCATAGATAGAGTGGGTAGTCGGAGGCTTCTTCCCAGGATTGAAGTTTCAATTACAAGGGAGCACAGGCTCAAGGTGAGAGGGGGGAAGTTTAAGGGAGAAGTGCGAGGGAAGTTTTTCACGCAGAGAGTGGTAGGAGCCTGGAACGCACTGTCAGAAGAGATGGTGGAAGCAGGCACATTGGCAACATTTATGCAGATAGTTACACGAATAGGGAGGGAATAGAGCGAAATGGACCAAATAAGGGCCAAAGATTTGTTTTTTAATTTAATCAGGGCACAATGATCAGCACAGGCTTGGAGGGCCGAAGGGCCTGTTCCTGTGTTGTACTTCTCTTTTGTTCTTTCATTCTCTTTTGTTCTATTTCACTCAGAAGGCAGTGAATCCTCAAATTGCTGCATTCTGGGAGCTATGGATGCTCAGCCATTGAGTTAAGAGGATCCGGGTGGGAAACATGGGGATGGGCGAATGATAGTGCTGAGTCAGAGGACCAGTCATGATGGTATTGGTACCGGAGCAGGTTCAAAGAGTCAAATGATTTCCCCCTTTCTCCTGTTTTATATGTCCTTCTGGTCCAGCATTTCTTTAGTTGGTGATTTAGGATATGTTTCGACCAGCAGAGAACAAAAACACCTTACAGTACATAAGGCCACAAGACATAGGAGCAGAATTAGGCCATTCAGCCCATCAAGTCTTCTTCACCATTCAATCATGGCTGAAATGTTTCTCAACCCCATTGTCCTGCCTTCTCCCTAGAACCCTTCAGCTCCTTACTAATCACTTATCTATCTCTGTCTTAAATACACTTAATGACTTGGTCAGCACCACCTTCTGCAGCAATAAGTTCCACAAATAAGTCCCAAGTAAGTTAAAATGTACCAGCCTCACAAACAGAAAGCTTGCGTCTGACAGAAATTCTACTTCCATCTCTGTTTCAGGAGCCAACAGAATGAGGGAAGCTTTTGGTTTAACTTCATTATAAAGGAAAGCACACAGCAGAAGACTCAAAAATGATTTTAACGTTCACTTCAGCAAGTGAATATAATCTACTGTCATCGTCAAATACTTGCTGAGGAATTGTCCTGCACTCACCTGCACCAATGACACCAGTGAGCTTGGGTTATGGCACAGGTTCGAAGTAACACATCCCTTCACCTCCTTAATGTTGAAATGATGCTTCAACACTAAGCTTTCAGGACCATCTTACAAGCTGTCATCTCCACAAGTAATATTATTACAAGATTGCAGGAACTCATCGCAAATTTAGGAGGCTTTTGTGATGTAGAAAGATAATAGGAACTGCAGATGCTGGAGAATCTGAGATAACAAGGTGTGGAGCTGGATGAACACAGCAGGCCAAGCAGCATCAGAGGAGCAGGAAAGCTTGACGTTTCAGGCCTAGACCCTTCATCAAGCTTTTGTGATGTGTTCCAATTCATTTTATGCAGCTGAGGGGCCTCTGGCATTTGAAAGTGGAACTGCAAATCACAGAGAAGATTTCACAGCAGGGAAAAGGGTGGTTTTAACATTCATTTTTAGGTTGATTAAGCCCCATGTGTAGATCCCTGAACTTTTAATATGATGAAATGTAACTCTACTAAAACCCGAGCAACTTCATTCACTTTCAACCTGTTCATTGCTACTTTTTGTTTCCATCTTACTGTCACACGTTCATACACGTCATACATGTCATACATGTCATACATGTCAGACAGTCCTATCAGTTCAGGCATTGCTGTTTTGTTGTATTTATGTAATTGTTAACTTCTTTAAAAGCGGTGGCATCGCCTCATTATCTCAGCCAATTCTGTGATTCAGATTAAGTAAGTCACATTACCTGTTAGACACACAAACACCTTGCTTTATTCTACTTCAATCACACACTATTGCTTCCTGTTTATAGGTTACACTCAAGAAGCCTGACACTATCCAGGACAAAGCAGCTGCTTGATTGGTACCACATCCACAAGCATCTACTCCCTCCACCACCGACGCTCAGTAGCAGCAGTGTGTACTATCTGCAAGATGCACTGCAGAAATTCACCAAAGATCCTGAGACAGCACCTTCCAAACCCGCGAGCACTTCCATCTAGAAGGACAAGGGCAGCAGGTACATGGGAACAACACCCCCTGCAAGTTCCCCTCCCAGCCACCCACCATCCTGACTTGGAAATATATCACCGTTCCTTCAGCATCACTGGCTTGAAATCCTGGAATTCCCTCCCTAAGAGCATTGTGGGTTTACCTAAGCAAACAGATTGCAATAGCTTAGGAATGCAGCTCACCACCACCTTCTCAAGGGTAATTAGAGACAAGCAATAAGTGCTGCCCCCAGCCAGTGATGACCGTGAGAGTTTAAAACATCTATGTTTTGGACTTGAATTTTTCTTTTGAAGAACATTCAGTCATCTTATTAACTTCATACAATTCCTGCCCCAGGACCCAGAGTTGGACTGACCTTGTAGTAACTCAATGTTGACCTCAGTCCCCAGTCAATCAGAGACTATCAATTCATTTGCTGCACTATGTTAGGATCCTGGCCAATAGCCAGGATAGAATGGTGACAAGTTAGACCCAAGTGACTCAAGCTCATAGATGGTGGGGTTTGTACCATGTTATTAATGGCTGGTTAATGAAGCTATGGTGAGACTATGGTGAGAAGTGGTGAGACTCACCACTTTAGATTGTCACATATTGGTGCAATTTGGCAGGTTTTAGACAAACAAAGGAAATGTGCCGTGAAATCAACTTTCTCAGGTTTCTCCCAGAGTGTCAGAGCAGGATGGGGCTGGTATAGACCACACGGGGCAGATTCTGTGTCCATCAATCAGGAGGGAGGGAGAAAATCCCATCAAAAAGGGATAAAGCACTTCATTGCTTTGCAGGGTTAATCAAGGACAGCCGGCGTGGAGTTTCTGAAGGTGAGTGATTGAGATATAGAAAGCATTGCCTGACTGTTTGGCCGTAGCAGATTTCATTGTCACTTTCAAAAGGAAATTGAGTCTGCTGCTGAAGAGAGCACATCTCGAGGCCAGCTGTAAGAAAACAGCAGGAGAATGGGACTTGCTAAATTGCTCTCAGGCCGATGGGCCAAATGGCTTCCTGCTGCAGATGCCACATTGGCTGATACTGGGCACTGAGGGGAGTCTATCCAATCAAGGCATGACCACAGGCTCCTCAAAAACATTCAAAAAGTGTTCCCAGCAGTCGCTCTCCTCCCCACATACCAGCCTCTTCCAACCTCTCACAAACAAATCTCAGCATCCTTTACAAATTGGTGAACTAAAAAGAGTCATGAAGAATAAGAGATAACAAGCATGGGGCTGGATGAACACAGCAGGCCAAGCAGCATCATAGGAGCAGGAAAGCTTGACATTTTGGGCCTAGACCCTTCATCAGAAATGGCCGAAACGTCAAGCTTTCCTGCTCCTATGATGCTGCTTGACCTGCTGTGTTCATCCAGCCCCATGCTTGTTATCTCGGATTCTCCAGCATCTGCAGTACCTTTTATCTCTCATGAAGAATAAGAGTTGTTTTGATTCATTTCAGGAGTAACTCAAAGCAAAAATTTAGGCCCAGTAATAAACATGCAGTATTGAATAAATATGAAGTAGAACCAACGTAGAAAGTGCTGGAGAAACTCAGCAGGTCCACCAGTATCTGCATGGAGAGAAGGACCATTCTGAAAAAGAGCCCTACCCGACTCAGGACATTAACTCTGCTTTCTCCCTTCACAGACACTGCCAGACCTGCTGAGTTTCTCCAGCATTACTGTGTTTCAGATTTTGAGCACCATTTTATTAATCATTCAATAAAAGATTTCAGGTCTACTTTTTAGCAGAATTACTGACTCACAGAATAATAAAATGGTTACACCTCAGGAGGCTATTTGGCCCATCAGGTTGGTGCTAGTTCTCTGTTGGGGGGAATTTAGTGAGTGCGACTCTCCCACCCTTTTCCTGTTGTTTAGAAACATAGAATCATGCCCCAGACCCAGAGTCTTATAGCTGGCCTCCAGGTGTGTTCCCCTCAGCTCTGTATCTAATTCCTCCATGAACGTGTCAATGAAATCTAGTTCCACCAAACATTCAGACAGAGTATTCCAGATCGCAATCACTCGCCTTAATCAGATCAATGCTAGATCTGAAAACAAAAAATGTTGGAAATCACAGCAGATCAGGCAGGATCCGTGGAGAGAGAACAAGTTAATGTTTCAAGTCTAAATGACTCTTCACCATAGCTGCTGCACGCTGATTAACCTGCACTCATCTGAGTGGTTTCTAATTTTTTTCTCAGATTATCATTTCTAAAAGATTTCCAATCATCAAGGTTAAGCTGACTGCATGTAGTCGCTGGGCTTATCCTTAAACTCTTCATGAACAGGGTTTGCAAGTTTTCAGTTCTTTGAGTACAGCTAGCCATTCTCTTAACTCCTCTTTATCAACATTTAGACTATCGAAGATTTCAAACACCACTCTCCCCAAATTCTCCGGTAAATCTGTCTCTGAAGTAAAGGCCAATGCAGAAGGGAGACACAGATTTCTCACTGAGTACCTCAGTCATTACTTCTGTGTAGAGCTCCTTTGGTCCGCAATTGCCCCTAATGCTACTGAACTTTTAAATGAATCTATAGATTTTAGATTTTCTTTGATACTAGGGGCCAGCCTTTTATCATACTCTCTTGTCGCCATTCTTATTTCCTTCCCATCTATCATCCTAACCTTTTACATTGCAAACTAACCCAAAACTGGCCAAAGTTTCCAATCCTAAAGCTTGTCAATAAGTGGAGCCAAGCTAAATTCAATGATATAACGACAGCCCGTGTAACAGTTAAGCGCTCATGCTCAGCAGAGGGACATTAGTGAAAATATTAGACTCAATTTCTATAAATGGAAGTAAAATTGATAAGTAGTACAACAAATCCTGAAAGGGGGGCACTGATTTTATGGTGGGAAATAACCTGTCTAGGGCAAAGGTTGGTCCTTGAACAATGGGGGAAATAGAAGAAACTGAAATATTACAGGAGCAGCATTCTCATTTGATTCCTGACTGTGAAGTGACTAGATCACAGGCCCATAAATTAGACAGAGAGAGGCAGAGTCTGCGAAACAAAGGTGGAGACTTAGAAATTCAGTTTCCTCTCACAATGTTTTGAAAACATAAATTAAAAGGCTGAAGGAAGAAAGAATGAGGATCACATTTCACTTATTTTCTTTAATAGAAAGGTAACAAACAAAAGGCGAACAGAACTCTCTCTGCTTTGTCTTAAATGTGCAACCCCTTATTCTGAGATAATACCGTCTGGCCCTGGACACTCCAACAAGGGGAAACAATCTGTCCACCCTTACCCTGTCAAGTTCCATAAGAATCTTGTATGTTTCAATAAAGTCTCCTCTATTCTTCTAAATGCCAATGAGTACAGATCCAATCTGTTCAACCCTTACCCATCAGACAGACTTTCCATACTCAAGATCATACTAGTGAACCCTTTCTCTACTGACTCCAATGGACACAAACTGGTCACCATATTCCACCTGCGGTCTGACTAGTATTTAGAGCAGTTCCATCAACACTTGAAAAGCTTGACACAATTTACAATAAAGTGGCCACTTCGTTAGCGCCCAATCCACCACCTTCAACTGTCACTCTTTCCATCACCAATGCTCAGTTAATGTTACCCACAAAGCACTGCAGAAATTCACCAAATATCCTCAGGCAGCACCTTCCAAACGCATGACCACCTCCTTCCAGAAGGACAAGGGTAGCAATTACAAGGGAACACCACCCCCTGCAAGTTCCCCTCCAAGCCACCCACCATCCTGACTTGGAAATATTTACTGTTCCTTCACAGTCGCTGGGTCAAAATCCTGGAAATCCCTCCCGAACAGCACTAGGAGTGTATAGATAGCGGCAGGTGGTTGGTCACCCCTGAAATTTGCAGACTTCACACTGAAGTATGTCAGTGAAGGGAAACATTACAACATTTATAAACACTGTTGAATCTATGAGTACAGACTGTAGCTATACCACCATGTGTACAGCTGCATTACCCCAGGAAATTCTGGCCTATGAAAGGTACAAATTGCTGACAATATTGGCTGTTTAATGAACACATCTGTGTAATGGAAATACGAATCTTAGCCTCTCTCTTATCTGAAGCATGTCCAGGTGCTGGTGAATTCAGCCAGGGACAGACAACATTAATGTTGCTATGGTTTCCAATAAAACATTTTCTCATTCCCAATAAAATGGGTTTCCATGGTGCTGCCTTGTCCAGGTTGAAAATGAGGTTGAACTCTGCTGCTCCTGAAAGTAAAATGTATGTGTGCAGAAAATCCCTTCAGGGTAGCCAGCTGCTGTTACCACATTGTAAAACAACAGCTAAAACATGGCACTGATGTTAGTTCAAGGCAGCGAAACAATATGGGCAAATGTCAAAGAGAGGTTTTTTTTTGAATTGTGTTCACAGGTCTGCTCTTATTTAACCATGCAAGTAGCAGCCAGTAAAAATCACAATGTCTCGCTTCCTTCTTATTGTTCCCCTGCACAATATTGTGGCTAATAATCTGTAACTGTCCTCGGACAGAAAGGAAACAAATTCAAGCCTTGGACACTGTGAGAGCTGGAGTCTCCCACTTTTGTCACAATCCGCAGGGCTGTAGTGACGAGCAACACTTACCACAATCCATTTTCATGGCAATCTCTGCACTATGCACCATCCCAGCTACAAACATGACAGCGTGAACCAGGGAGATTTCCACACAAATTTGTCCTCTTTTCTTTCTAAGACTGGGCTGTCAGAGTGGCCTTCTGTTCTGATAAACAATTGTCCCATTATGAGACACATGGTGCCCCAATGCAATGTCTAAGACCTGGCTCAATTACACCAACAAACCAAGATTTTTCCCTCTCGGTTTATAGTCCCGGAAAGGTTATGGACAAAAACACGTTGATACAGCTCCACCTTCAACACCATGATCCCCTCCAGACTGATCTCAAAACTCCGTGAACTTGGTCTTGGCTCCACCCCCAGCAACCGGATCCTCATCTTTCTGACCCACAGGCCTCAATCAGTGAGAATAGGGAACTGCACCTCTTCTACTATCACCCTCAACACTGGAGCCCCCCTCCCCACCCACAAAGGATGCGTCCTCAGCCCCCTACCGGATTCCCTGTACATCTATGACTGTGTTGCCAAATTCTGAACGAACACCATCTGCAAGTTTGTTGACAACACCACCGTAGTGGGATAGATATCTAACGACAACGAGTCAAAATACAGAAGGGAGGCAGAGGGCTTGGTGACATACTGTAATGAAAACATTCTGTCTCTTAACATCAGCAAAACTAAAGAACTGATCATTGACTTCAGAAAGAAAAGAGGAGAACACGGCCCCATCTACTTCAATGGAACTGAGGTTGAGAGAGTGAAGAGCATCAAGTTCCTCAGAGTGACGTTAATCGACGACCTGTCCTGGACTTCCCACGTAGATGTGACAGTCAAGAAGGCACAACAACACCTCTTCTTCCTCAAACAGCTCAGGAAATGTGGCATGTCCGTAAGACCCCTCACCAACTTCTACAGATGCACCATTGATAGCATAATGTCCGAGCGCATCTGGTACAGCAACTGCCCCGCCCAGGATTGTAAGGAACTACAGAAGGTGGAGTGCACAGCCCAGACCATCACGGAAGCCAACCTTCCATCCATGGGATCCATTTACACGGCTCGCTGCTGCAGAAAGGCTGACAACATCGTCAAAGACTCCTTCCATCCCAGTATTGACCTCCAACAACCTCTTCCAACAGGCAGAAGAAACAGAAGCTTGAACACAAGCACCAACATGGTCAAGAACAGCCTCTTCCCTGCTGTTACTAGAATGTCGAATGGACTCTCTCACTTCAAATAACGTTGATCTTGCTAACATTGATCTTGCTTTGTGCACTTCCTGTGCAGCTGTAACCTTGTACGTCTCACTCTGTCTAAGGCACCCTGTGATCTGTACGTCCTTGTTTGCTACGATCTGCCTGTATTGCTCGCAAACAAAGCTTTTCACTGTACTTAGGTACATGTGACTATAATAAATCAAACAAACAGACTTCCCTGGGTAAACCCACTAACATTGTTCGATGTTTGGACTGGTTTTAGAAGGTTTTTTTTTAAATTAGTTTTAAGGGATGGGAAAAAGTAAAGGGTTAGGACAGATGGTAGTACAGGAGAATACAGATAGGGATTTTTCAGTCATATCAGTTGTTACTGACTTAACAAGCATGTCTGATAGGCTTCCTGTTGTAGCAGATATCTCCCGGATAGTTAAGCAGGATGAAAGCTTCAGGATCAGCATCATGGTCTAAGGATATGGGAGTATGCCTTTTCAGACTGAGACAAGGAGAAATGTCTTCCACCAGAGAGTGGGACCCTGTGGAATTCCCTGCCACAGAAAGCAGTTGAGGCCAAAACATCGAATGATTTCAAAAATGAGTTAGATATAGTTCTTAGGGCCAAAGGAATCGAGGAGTATGGGCGTAGTGTTTGTAAAGAGGACAGCCTGGTGGACCTCATACAATAGGGGTTCCCTGATTGGGGCTGTTAACCTGGTCCAATCAGGGAGCCCTGGCTGACAGATTAAAAAAGGTGTGTCAGGGGTTCTGTTCACTCTGAGAGCTGGCTCTGAGGCAGCTGGATCAGTGTCAAAGGCTCTCCATGTGTAAATAAAGGATGGGATACCGGTCTCTGCAGACTTATTTCATTGGGAAGAAAGCAGAACAGGCCAGTGAGTTGGATGACTAGCGATTATCATATGGAATGGGGGAGCAGACATGAAGGGCTGAATGGCCTACTCCAGCTCCTATTTTCCGTGATATGGTCATTCTGAATGTAACCTGGGCTTGTTCAATTGTATAAAATGAGTGATAAAGGATCAGCACCCTCTTACACACCTCTCCAGCCTCCAAATTATATTCCGGATGAAATCTAAAGAGACGTGCAAGTGATTGGAGATATAACCATACCTGTTTTATGTCGAGAACACTATTCTCCATGAGCATTGCTGATCCACATCGTTGTACACAGCTTATCCCGCAATAGACGGCCCAGCTCAGTGATGAGATAACAAGGTGTGGAGCTGGATGAACACAGCAGGCCAAGCAGCATCAGAGGAGCAGGAAAGCTGACATTTCGAGTCTAGACCCTTCTTCAGAAATGGGGGAGGGGAAGGGGGTTCTGAAATAAATAGGGAGAGAGGGGGAGGCGGATAGAGGATGGATAGAGGAGAGGATAGGTGGAGAGGAGGCAGACAGGTCGAAGAGGCGGGAATGGAGCCAGTAAAGGTGAGTGTAGGTGGGGGGTAGGGAGGAGATAGGTCAGTCGAGGGAGGACAGACAGGTCAAGGGGGCAGGATGAGGTTAGTAGATAGGAAATGGGGGTGTGGCTTGAGTTGGGAGGAGGGGATAGGTGAGAGGAAGAACAGGTTAGGGAGGTGGAGATGAGCTGGGCTGGTTTTGGGATGCGGTTGGGGGAGGGGAGATTTTGAAGCTTGTGAAATCCACATTGATACCATTGGGCTGCAGGGTTCCCAGACTAAATATGAGGTGCTGTTCCTGCAACCTTCTGGTGGCATCACTGTGGCACTGCAGGAGGCCCAGAATGGGCATGTCGTCTGAGGAATGGGAGGGGGTGTTGAAATGGTTCACGACTGGGAGGTGCAGTTGTTTGTTGCGAACTGAGCGCAGGTGTTCTGCAAAGCGGTCCCCAAGCCTCCGCTTGGTTTCCCCGATGTAGAGGAAGCCACAACGGGTACAGCGGATGCAGTATACCACATTGGCAGATGTGCAGGTGAACATCTGCTTGATGTGGAAAGTCTTCTTGGGGCCTGGGATTGGGGTGAGGGAGGAGGTGTAGGGGCAGGTGTAGCACTTCCTGCGGTTGCAGGGAAAAGTGCCGGGTGTGGTGGGGCTGGAGGGGAGTGTGGAGCGGGCAAGGGAGTCGCGGAGGGAGTGGTCCCTCCGGAAAGCAGACAAGGATGGGGTGGGAAAAATGTCTTTGGTGGTGGGGTTGGATTGCAGATGGCGGAAGTGTTGGAGGATGATGCGCTGGATCCGGAGATTGGTGGGGTGATATGTGAGGACGAGGGGAATTCTGTTTTGGTTGTTATTGCGGGGACGGGGTATGAGGTAATGGTCAGCTTTGTGGAACAGAACAATGTAACACAGTCAGTCCACTTGTATCCAAGCTGCTGTACCCCCGGGGCATTTACAGACACAGATGCCTCACACTGTGGCCCTTTGAATGTTGCTCTTCCCCAGATTAACAAACAGCTAAAGGGAATTCCCATCCTCCCACCCGCTGCATGTGATACCAAAGTTAACCAGAAGAAATGTCATGAAAAATGTACAAACATCGGAGAAAATACAAAACCAATCAACACATGGAGGAAAACCCAGAAACTGATCCATAAACCTGCTCCACAAAGTACTCTGCCAAAACTAACCGGCTCTTGAGAAACCAATTTCTACAGGCCTGAATTCCCAATGTGTATAGGACTTTGGTTCGACCAGATTTGGAATACTGTGTACAGTTCTGGTTGCCACATTACCAAAAGGATGTGGATGCTTTGGAGAGGGTGCAGAGGAGGTTCACCAGGATGTTGCCTGGTATGGAGGGTGCTAGCTATGAAGAGAGGTTGAGTAGATTAGGATTATTTATATTAGAAAGATGGAGGTTGAGGGGGGACCTGATTGAGGTCTACAAAATCATGAGAGGTGTAGACAGGGTGGATAGCAAGAAGCTTTTTCCTAGAGAGGGGACTCAATTACTAGGGGTCACAATTTCAAGGTGAGAGGGGAAAAGTTTAAGGGAGATATGCGCGGAAAGTTCTTTACGCAGAGGGTAGTGGGTGCCTGGAACGCGTTGCCAGTGGAGGTGGTAGAGGCGGACACAATCTAGACAGATACATGAATGGGCAGGGAGCAGAGGGATACAGATCCTTGGAAAATAGGTGACAGGTTTAGACAGAGGATCTCGATCGGCGCAGGCTTGGAGGGCCGAAGGGCCTGTTCCTGTGCTGTAATTTTCTTTGTTCTTTGTTCTTGTTTGCGTCTGACCAGTTTATAAACGTAAAAGCAAAGGAGTCTTTATCAAATTGTTTCTGTTTACCTGGACGGACAGTTGGGATGTCACTGGGCTGCTAATCCAGAGCCACTAATGTCCTGGGGATGACAGTGTGATTCCTTCCGGATTGTGCTCTGGCAATATGGCTGCAGGGTGGGTTGCTCCATTTCGAGCTCCACTTTGCTCACCAGTTCTGTTCACTTTTCATTTCTTTTTCTCTTCTTCTTCTCTCTCTACAGCAATTCAAAACCCTGAACGCCACCCGAAGGAGTCAAGAAGGAGTCAGGTTGGGGCCAAAGACCACGTGGCGGGAGCTGAATACATGAGCCATGTCCTGCAGCAGACAGCAGATCAAGAGCAGGGGCCATGAGGCAGTGACGGTGAGAGCGGGGAGTGTGAGGCAGTGACGGTGAGAGCAGGGACAGTGAGGCAGTGACAGTGA
>JAHRHZ010000149.1:2230431-2240732 GCA_024137785.1 Ginglymostoma cirratum | reverse complement strand
GGACTGTGAGGCAGTGACAGTGAGAGCGGGGACGGTGAGGCAGTGACGGTGAGATTGGGGACTGTGAGGCAGTGACGGTGAGCGCAGGGACGGTGAGGCAGTGATGGTGAGCGCAGGGACGGTGAGGCAGTGATGGTGAGAGTGGGAATCGTGAATCAGTGACGGTGAGAGCGGGGCCGGTGAGGCAGTGACAGTGAGAGTGGAGTCGGTGAGACAGATATGGTAAGAGCAGGGACGGTGAGGCAGTGACTGTGAGAGTGGGGACGTTGACACATTGGCGGTGAGAGTGTGGACGGGTGAGTCAGTGACAGAGAGAGTGGAGCCGGTGAGACAGAAATGGTGAGAGTGGGACCGGTGAGGCAGTGACTGTGAGAGCCGGGTTGGTGAGGCAGTTACGGTGAGGGTGGGACGGCGAGGCAGTTATGGTGAGAGTGGGGCCGGTGACACAGTGATGGTGAGAGTGGATCCGGTGAGACAGTGACACTGATAGTGGGGCTGGTGAGGCAGTGACGGTGAGAGTGGGGACGGTGAGGCAGTGACGGTGAGATTGGGGACGGTGAGGCAGTGACGGTGAGAGTGGGGACGGTGAGGCAGTGACGGTGAGATTGGGGACGGTGAGGCAGTGACGGTGGCCTCCTGGGTCCCCAGGCGATTGGAGCGGCGCCTGCACCATTGTGGAGATGGGACTTGGGACTCAGATCTGGGCATTTTTTTCCTGATTACCTTTTGTGTTCGTTAAACCTTTTAATTCTAGTTTTTATATCCAAGTTGGTGCCAGTGAATGGTGACTTTGTGCGGTTTCGGCTGTATTTATGTATTCCTATACTTAGTACATGTGACAAATAAATCTCAATCTAAAATCTAACTAAAAGATGTTGAATTTTGAACTCCATGAAAGTCTGGAATTAAAAATAGTTCAATAGTTATCAGATGACCACTGCCACTCATTGGGTAGGCAATGGTCTTACGTTATTATCTCTAATTTATTAATCCTGAAACCCTGCTAATGTTGTGGGGACCAGGGTTTGAATCCCAACATGCCCAGTGGTGGAATTTGAATAATTTTTAAAAACAACCTGGAATTGAGAATATACTGATCACCATGAATCTATTGCCAATTGTCGGAAAAACCCATCTGGTTCACTAATGTCCTTCAGGGGACGAAATCTGCCTTCCTTACCTGGTCCGGCCTACATATGACTCCAGACCCACAGCAATATGGTTGACTTTCGACTGCTCTCTGAAATGGCCGACCAAGACTCTCAGTTGTACCAATCGCTACCAAGACTCAAAGAAATGAAACCGGACAGATCACCTGGCATTGACCTAGGCACCGGAAAAGACAACGGCAGAAACAGCCCTGTCGACCCTGCACAGTCCTCATTAATATCGGGGGGTTAGTGCCACCATTGGGAAAGCTGTCTCACAGACTAGTCAAGCAACAGCCTGGCGTAGCCATACTCACCAAATCATACCTTACAGACAATGTCCCAGACATCACCGTCACCATCCCTGGGTATGTCCTGTCACACCGGCAGGACAGACCCAGCAGAGGGGGCAGCACAGTGGGGTACAGTTGGGAGGGAGTTGCTCTGGGAGTCCTCAATATTGACTCTGGACCCCATGAAGTCTCGTGGCTTCAGGTTAAACATGAACAAGGAAACCTCCCGCTGATTACCACATACCGCCCTCCCTCAGCTGATGAATCAGTACTCTCCCATGTTGAACAACACTTAGAGGAAGCACTGAGGATGGCAAAGGCACAAAATATACTCTGGGTGGGGGATTTCAATGTCCACCACCAAGAGTGGTTCGGCAGCAGTACTATTGATCGAGCTGGTTGGGTCCTAAAGGACATAGCTGCTAGACTGGGTCTGCGGCAGGAAATGAGGGAACCAACAAGAGGGAAAAACATACCTGACCTCATCCTTACCAATCTGCCAGCTGCAGTTGTGTCTGTCCATGACAGTATCGGTAAGAGTGACCATCGCACAGTCCTTGTGGAGACGAAGTTCCGCCTTCACATCGAGAACAGCCTCAATCGTGTTGTGTGGCACTATCACCGAGCTAAATGGGACAGGCTTCGCACTGATCTAGCAACTCAAGACTGGGCATCCATGAGGCGCTGTGGGCCATCAACAGCAGCAGAATTGTTCTCCAACACAATCTGTAACCTCGTGGCCCAGCATATCCCCCACTCAACCATTACCATCAAGCCAGGGGATCAACCCTGGTTCAATGGAGAGTGCAGGAAGGCATGCCAGGAGCAGCACCAGGCATTCCTGAAGATGAGGTATCAACCTGGTGAAGCCACCAAACAGGACTACTTGCATGCCAAACAGCGAAAGCAGCAAGTGATAGACAGAGATAAGTGATCCCATAAATCAGTGGATCAGATCTAAGCTCTGCTGTCCTGCCACATCCAGTTGTGAATGGTGGTGGACAATTAAACAACTCACTGGAGGAGGAGGCTGCAAAAATATGCCCATCCTCAATGATGGAAGAGCCCAGCACATCAGTGCAAAAGATAAGGTTGAAGTATTCGCAGCAATCTTCAACCAGAAGTGCCGAGTGGATGATCCATCTCGGCCTCCTCCAGTGGTTCCCAGCATTACAGATACCAGTCTTCAGCCAATTCGATTCACTCCACGTGATATCAAGAAATAGTTGGAGACACTGGATACTGCAAAGGCTATGGGCCCTGACAACATTCCGGCTATAGTGCTGAAGACTTGTGCTCCAGAACTTGCCACTCCCCTAGCCAAGCTGTTCCAGTGCAGTAACAACATTGGTATCTATGGAATGTGGAAAATTGCCCAGGTATGTCCTGTACAGAAAAAGCAGGACAAATCCAACCCGACCAATTACCGCCCCATCAGTCTCCTCTCAATCATCAGTAAAGTGATGGAAGGTGTCAGTAACAGAGCTATCAAGCAGCATCTGCTCAGCAATAACCTGCTCAGTGACGCCCAGTTTGGGTTCCGCCAGGGCCACTCAGCTCCTGACCTCATTACAGCCCTGGTTCAAACATGGACAAAAGAGCTGAATTCCAGAGGATGAGGTGAGAGTGACAGCCCTTGATATCAAGGCTGCATTTGAGGGAGTGTGGCATCAAGGAGCCCTAGCAAAACTGGAATCAATGGTTATCGGGGGGAACATCAATGCTGTTTGGAGCCATATCTGACACATAGGAAGATGGTTGTGGTTGTTGGAGGTCAGTCATCTCAGCTGCAGGACATCTCTGGAGGAGTTCCTCAGGGTAGTGTCCTAGGCCCATCCATCTTCAGATGCTTCATCAATGACCTTCCCTCCATCATAAGGTCAGAAGTGGGGATGTTCACCAATGATCGCACAATTCGTGACTCCTCAGATACTGAAGCAGTCCATGTCCAAATGTAGCAAGATCTGGACAATATCCAGGCTTGGGCTGACAAGTGGCAAGTAACATTCGTGCCACACAAATGCCAGGCTATGACCATCACCAGTAAGAGACAGTCTAATCACCACACCTCAATATTTAATTGTGCCACCATCACTGAACTCCCCCATTATCAACATCCTGGGGGTTAGCATTGACAAGAAACAACTGGACCCACCACATAAACACAGTGGCTATGAAAGCAGGCCAGAGGCTGGGAATACTGTGGCAAGCAACTCCCCTCCTGACTCCCCAAAGCCTGTCCCACCATCTACAAGGCACAAGTCGGGAGTGCGATGAAATACTCCCCACTTGCCTGGATGGGTGCAGCCCCAACAACACTCAAGAACCTTGACACCATCCAGGACAAAGCAGCCGCTTGACTGGCACCACATCCACAAGCATCCACTCCCTCCACCACTCCCTCAGTAGCAGCAGTGTGTACGATCCACAAGATGCACTGCAGAAATTCACCAAAGATCCTTTCCTAACACCTGACCACTTCCATCTAGAAGTTCAAGGGCATCAGACATATGGGAACATCACCACCTCCAAGTTCCCCTCCAGCCACTCACCATCCTGACTTGGAAATATAACGCTGTTCGTTCACTGTCGCTGGGTCAAAATCCTGGCATTCCCTCCCTCAGTGCATTGTGGGTCAACCCACAGCAGGAGGACTGCAGTGATTCAAGAAGGCAGCTCACCCCCACCTTCTCTAGGGGCATTTAGGGATGGGCAAGAAATGCTGGGCCAGGCCAGCGACACCCACATCCCACAAATGAGCAGAATAGAAAAAACCCATCTGGTTCATTAATGCCCTTTAGGGAAGGAAACTGCCATCCTTACCTGGTCTGGCCTACTTGTGACTCCAGACCCACAGCAATGTGGTTTACTTTTAACTGCCCCCTGGGCAATTAGGGACGGGCAATAACTGCTGGCCCAGCCAGCAACACCCTCAACCCATCAATAAGGAGGAAACAAAACTGAAGTTTATTCCATTGATACTGTCGATGAGTGGAGAGGCTCGAGGAGCTGGATGGATTGTTTCTGGTTCTGATGTTACATCCACTGGGAGGTTGCTCTCGTTGACCGCCCCGTGCTGGTCCTTGAAGAATTGGGGGCCCTTGAGCTTGTGACAGAAGCTGATGTGCCCCATATTGCAACCTGTGTCCATTCCATTTGCTGTTCTAATGCTGTGGCTTGTCATCACCAAACCAGGATTCCAATTTATCTCAGATAACAAGGCGTGGGGCTGGATGAACACAGCAGGTCAAGCAGCATCATAGGAGCAGGAAAACTTGACGTTTCGGGCCTAGACCCTTCATCAGAAATGGGGGAGGGGAAGAGGGTTCTGAAATAAATAGGGAGAGAGGGGGAGGTGGATAGAGGATGGATAGAGGAGAGGATAGGTGTAGAGGAGGCAGACAAGTCAAAGAGACGGGGATGGAGCCAGTAAAGGTGAGTGTAGGTGGGGGGGTAGGGAGGAGCTAGGTCAGTCCAGGGAGGACGGAATGGTCAAGGGGGCGGGATGATGTTAGTAGATAGGAGATGGGGGTGTGGCTTGAGGTGGGAGGAGGGGATAGGTGAGAGGAAGAACAGGTTAGGGAGGCGGGGATGAACTGGGCTGGTTTTGGGATGCGGTTGGGGGAGGGAAGATTTTGAAGCTTGTGAAATCCACATTGATACCATGGGGCTGCAGGGTTCCCAGGCTAAAAATGAGTTGCTGTTCCCGCAGCCTTCGGGTGGCATCACTGTGGCACTGCAGGAGGTCCAGGATGGACATGTCGTCTGAGGAATTGGAGGGGGAGTTGAAATGGTTCGCGACTGGGAGGTGCAGTTGTTTGTTGCAAACCGAGCGCAGGTATTCTGCAAAGCGGTCCCCAAGCCTCCGCTTGGTTTCCCCAATGTAGAGGAAGCCACAACGGTTACAGCGGATGCAGTATACCACATTGGCAATTATCTCAATGCCCTTTACCTTTGGCCAAAGCTTGCTGTCCCATCACTGAGAGTTCTGTCAAATTACAACAAATGTAAGTCTTGCCTGGGAGTTGCTCATCTCCCCTGGCACTTCCACAAGGGGCTGTTTAACCCTTGTACCGATTGGATGGACATTGTCATTACACAATGTACTCCCACTACTCTTTTCTCTCCATGTCAAGAATCTCTTTTCTGCTGATCTCACTCAATTTTTCTGTGTGATTCACCAATCCCGACCTCATTCAGATGCTGGGAAGATTCCATCCCGTGATCCTGTGATAACTCTGGTTTCGTAAAGCCCCATGGGCTGTAATTCCCTGTCCCTATACACTAAATCCCAGCCCAATCGGCCTAGACTTCATGTCTTCAAAAAGCTGCTGTTTGACTGGAGATTTGGCCTGAGCAAACTGACCTCTATTAGTGGATCAAAATTTCAACTGGGTTTTTTTTATCATACTCATCCAATCCTTTTCCCTTCTCGACAAAGTGTTCCAGGGTGTTCCTTCAATTTATGGAAAGTGGGTCTCCTAATTGCCTGAATCCTGATCCTTATTCCAGTCCCAAACTGGGTTGACACAACTCACTGAGAGTTGAGCTGAGTTTGTCGAACAGCCATGTTTAGTGTAGAAATGTAACTTCAAAGGCTTCTTCGCTTGGTCTTGTTCATTATTCATCATCTATATTTAGGAAATGTTCCCGCTCTCACATACTAAAATGATTTTAACGTGAAGAATGGTAATTTCTGGGCAGTAAAACACCATCAAAAAATATTGTTTTTAGTTTGAGCTTCTTGTGGATTTCATTACATTAAGAAGATTGATTCCTGTTACACTATCTCACATCTTCCATCTGTCTTTCACCAGGTGTCAGATCCTGCTGGATTGAGGGGATGGGTAAGTGAAGGAATCGAATTACCACAGAAACATAGAAACTAGGAGCAGGAGTAGGCCATTCAGCCCTTCGAGCCTGCTTCCCCATTCAACATAATCATGGCTGATCATGCAACTCTGTCTCCTGTTCCTGCTTTTCCCCATATCCTTTGATCCCTAAGAACCATATCTGACTTCTTCTGGGTGGCACAGTGGCTCAATGATTAGCATTGCTGCCTCACAGCGCCAGGACCTGAGTTCAATTCCAGCCTCAGTTGACTGTCTGTGTGGAGTTTGCACATTCTCCCTGTGTCTATGTGGATCTCCTCCGGGTGCTCTGGTTTCCTCCCACAGTCCAAAGATGAGCAGGTTTAGGTGGGTTGGCCATGCTAAATTGCCCATAGAGTCCAGGGGTGCACAGGCTAGATGGATGGGCATTGGAATAGAGTAGGGGGCTGTGTCTGGCTGGGATGTTCTTTGGAGGTTCAGCATGGACTCAAAGGGCCTTTTTCTGCACTGTAGGGGTTCTACAAAATTGTATAATGTTTTGGCTGGGTCTGTTTTCTGTAGCAGAGAATTCCACAGGCTCTTCTCGTTTCAGTCCTAAATGGCTTATCCTGTATCCTTAGACTGTGAGCCCTGGTTCTGGACTCCTGGTCATTGGGAACATGCTTCCTATATAGTTCTGTTAAAATTTCATTGGTTTCTATGAGATGCCCCTCATTTTTCTAAATTCCAGAATTCTCTGATATTCTGGCTAAGGTAACGCTATTGTTTGGCTAACATTCCAACTTTGTTATCTCTTGGGAAAGAATAAAACACTTGCATTTTTAGAGCACTTTTCATGACCACTGGCTCCTCTAAGCCACTTTAATGCCAATTGACCAACCTTCTGAAGGGCAGTCACTATTGTAAATTCAGGGAAATGAAACAATTAATTTGTACACAGCAAGCTCCCACTGAACAGAACGCTATAATGATCAGATCCTCCTTTTCTGTGTTACATTGATTGAAAGACAAATATTGACCAGGATACCAGCAAGAATTACAAGACTGAATAACTCTGAGGGATGTTTACCGCCTCTACAGCTTCTCCACGATGTCAAAGGAAAGGCCCTGTAGCAACGATAGATATTGCTGGGGTGCTAAACAAGTACACCACATCTGTCTTCACTGGAGAAGAGGATATAGATACAGAATTCAGGCAGAGGGGCTGTGAAGTTCTTAAGCAGATTTATATCGGGAGTCAGGGTATATTGGTGGGCACAAAACCTCAGGTCCAGATGAGTTGTCTCCCTGGATGCTGTGGGATACAAGAGAGGAAATTACAGGGACTCTGACTTAAATCTGTAACTCCACTCTAGCCACAGTGGAGGTTTTAGAGGATAGAGGACAGCTAATGTGTCTCCCTTTTTCAAAAAGGATGGTAGAGGTAAGCCAGGAAGTTAGATCACACTGAGTCTCACATTACTGGCAGGGAAACTAATGGAGAAAATTCTGAGGGAGGGCAATAACCTCCACTTCGAGAGATAAAGTTTGATGCAGATAGTCAGCATGGCTTTGTCAAAGGGAGGTCATGTCTTATAAATTTGATCGAATTTTTTGAGGAGGTGACCAAGTGTGTAGATGAGAGTGGTGAAATTGATGCCTTTTATATGGATTTCAGCAAAGCCATTGACAAGGTCCCATATGAGAGATTGATAAAGGAGGTAAAATCTCACCAATGTTGCACCACTGAAAGCATACTGTCCAGGTCCACAATGGCCTGGCACGGCAACTGCTCTGCCCAGGACCGTAAGAAAGTGCAGAAAGTGGCGTGCACAGCCCAGACCATCACGGAAGCCAACTTTCCATCCATGGACCCTATTTACACAGCTTGCTGCTGCAGAAAGGCGGCCAACATCATCAAAGACCCATCGCATCCTGGTAATGATCTCCTTCCATCAGGTAGAAGATACAGAAGGTCGAACATATGCACCAACAGGTTCAGGAACAGCTTCTTCCCTGCTGCTATTAGGCTGATGAATGTACTCTATAACTTCAAATAGTGTTGAGCCTGTTAATGTTGATTTTGCTTTGTGCACCTCCTGTGCAGTGTAACCTATCTACCTCACTCTGTTTAAGCACCCTATGCTCTGTATGAGATAACACAGTGTGGAGCTGGAGGAACACAGCAGGCCAGGCAGCATCAGAGGAGCAGGAAAGTTGATGTTTCAGGTTGGGACCCTTCTTCAGATTTCTGCCCCTCTGATGCTGCCTGGCCTGCTGTGTTCCTCCAGCTCCACACTGTGTTGTCTCTGACTCCAGCATCTGCAGTTCTTACTATTTCTATGCTCTGTATGACTTTGCTTATTATGATCTCCCTGCGCTGCTTGCAAAACAAAACTTTTCTCTGTACTTAGGTACATGTGACTACAATAAATCAAATCAAATGGGATCCAGGGTAACTTGGTAAGTTGAATTCAAAGCTGGTTTAGTGACAGGAGACAGAGGGTGGTGATAGGAGGCTGTGTGTGTGATCTGATCATCCTCGACTCCACTTTCCAGCCTTTCCCCTTAACCCTTCCTGATTAAAAATCTGCCTATCTCAGCCGTGCTTATTTGGAATATTATGAGCAGTTTTGGGTCCCACACCTAAGGAGCGATCTGCTGGCCTTGGACAGTGACCAGAGGAGGTTCACAGGGATGACCTCAGGTAAGAAGATCTTGTCATATGAGGAGTGGTTGAGGACATTAGGTCTTAATCCAATGGAGTTCAGAAGGATAAGGGGGATCTGAGAGAAACTTCCAGAATGCTGAGAGGCCTGGACAGAGTGGACATGGAGAAGATGTTTCTACTAGTAGGAGAGACTGGGACTGGAGGGAGCTGGCTCAGAGTGAAGGGATGACCCTTTAGACATGTGGTGAGGAGGAACTTCTTCATCCAGAGAGTGGTGATTCCGTGGAACTTATTGCTGCAGTGGATTGTGAAAGCCACGTAATTGAGCATATTTAAGGCAGAGATAGATAGGTTCTTGATTAGTAAAGGGATGAAGGATTACCGGGAGAAAGCAGGAGAATGAGTTTGAGAAATATATCAGTCATGATCAAATAGGGGAGCAGACTCAATGAGGCAAATGACCTAATTCTGTTGCTACAACTTATGGTCTTATGTTCTTATGGAATGTACTTAATGACTCAGCCTCAACAGCCCTCTGTTGGATAGAATTCCAGATTCACCACCCTCTGAGAGAAGAAATTCTCCTCACCTCCGTCTTAAATATGCAAGCCTTATTCTGACATGATGCCCTCTGGTCCTAGACTCTCCCAAAAGGGGAAGCAACCTTTCCATACCTACCCTGTCAAGGCCACGAAGAATCTTGGGTAAGAGAACCTTGGGTAAGAGAGAGCACCAAACCGTCATTTCCCAAACCATCCACAACTTCATCACCTCAGGTGACCACCCACCCACCGCCTCCAACCTCATCGTTCCCCAACCCCGCACCGCCCGCTTCCATCTCCTCCCCAAAATCCACAAACCTGAATGCCCTGGTCGACCCATTCTCTCCGCCTGCTCCTGCCCCACCGAACTCATCTCCACCTACCTAGACTCCATTTTCACCCCCTTGGTCCAGCAACTCCCTACCTACGTCCGTGACACCACCCACGCCCTCCACCTCCTCCAGAACTTCCAATTCCCAGGTCCCCAACGCCTCATTTTTACTATGGACGTCCAGTCCCTATATACCTGTATTCCCCATGCTGATGGCCTAAAGGCCCTCCGCTTCTTCCTGTCCCGCAGAACAGACCAATCCCCCTCCACCAACACCCTCATCCGCCTAGCCGAACTCGTCCTCACCCTCAACAACTTTTCTTTCAATTCCTCCCACTTCCTACAGACAAAGGGGGTGGCCATGGGTACCCGCATGGGCCCAAGCTATGCCTGCCTCTTTGTAGGTTATGTGGAACAATCCCTCTTCCAGACCTACACTGGCCCTAAACCACACCTCTTCCTCCGTTACATTGATGACTGCATCGGCGCCGCCTCGTGCTCCCAC
>JAHRHZ010000149.1:2195621-2225431 GCA_024137785.1 Ginglymostoma cirratum | reverse complement strand
TCAGCTTTCCTGCTCCTCTGATGCTGCCTGGCCTGCTGTGTTCATCCAGCTCTACATCTTGTTATCTCAGACTCTCCAGCCTCTGCAGTTCCTACTTTCATTGAAACATAAGGGCCCAGTACAGAAAGTAGGAAAGTGCTGGCCTGAGGCTTAGAATTGGTGGAGTGGTCCATTTTCAAGAACTCAGTGGTCAAGCTGGATGGATATGTCACCGCCATCACAAACTTCATCAATAAGTGCGTGGAAAAGTGCTGCCAAAGAAGTTAATCCGAGCGTTGGCCAACCGGAAACCTTGGATGAACCAGGAAGCAAGGTGGAGGGCGCGCCCCTGTCTACATCAATGGGGCTGAGGTGGAGATGGTCAAGAGCGTCAAGCTCCTGAGAATGATTATCACCAACAATCTCTCCTGGTCCACCTACAGCAAAGGGAAAGTCAAGAAAGCACAACAACATCTCTACGTCCTCAGAAGGCTAAGGAAATTCAGCATGTCCAGAAAGAGCCTTCCCGATTTTTATAAATGAATGATAGAAAGCATTCCATCCTAATGCAGCGCGGCCTGGTACGGCAACTGCTGTGCCCAGGACTGTAAGAAACTACAGAGAGGTATGAGCACAGCCCAGTCCGTCATAAACCAGCCTTTCATCCATTGACTCCACCTATATTTCCCACTGCTTCGAAAGGCAGCCAACATCATTAAGGCCCCCTCCCACCTCCCATCCCCCGGTTATACTCCCTTCTACCCTCTTCCATGGGCGGAACGAATGAAATGAACAAATGAAAAAGTACAACGCAGGAACAGGCCCTTCGGCCCCTCCAAGCCTGTGCCGACTTAATCTAAAAACAAACCTGCCATTTTTCAATCCGTATCCCTCTGTTCCCTCCCTATTTATGGACCCATCTAGGTATCTCTTAAATGTCTTCAATGTGCCCGCTTCCACTACCTCCTCTGACAGTGCGTTCCAGGCTCCTACCACTCTCTGCATGAAAACCTTCCCTCCTACATTCACCTTAAACTCTCCCCCCTCTTACCTTGAGCCTGTGCCCCCTTGTAATTGAAACTTCAACCCTGGGAAAAAGCCTTTGACTATCCACCCTATCTATGCCTCTCATAATTTTGTAGACCTCTATCAGGTCTCCTCTCAGCCACTGTCTTTCCAGTGAAAACAATCCTAGTCTTTTTAACTTTTCCTCTTAACCAAAGCCCGCAAGACCAGGCAACATCCTGGTGAACCTTCTCTGCACTCTCTCCAAAGCTTCCACAACCTCCTGGTAACATGGTGACCAAAACTGCACACAGTACTCCAAATGTGGCCTAACAAGGGTTTTATATAGCTGCAACATGGTTTGCCAACTCGTGTGCACCATGCCCCAGGCGATGTACGCAAGCATGTCATGTGCTTTCTTAATCACCTTGGCCACCCGTGTTGCCACTTTTAGAGAACTGTGGACCTGCAGACCCAGATCCGTCTGAATGTTAATGTTCCGAAGGGTTCTGCCCTTTACAGTATAATTCACACTTAAATTTGATCCTCCAAAATGCATCACCTCACATTTGTCTGGAATAAACTCCATCTGCCATTTCTGTTCCCAAGTCACCAATCTATCTATATCCTGTTGTATCCTTTCACAATCGTCGGCGCTATCAGCAACTCCATCAATCTTCGTGTTATCTACAAACTTACTAATCAGACTCACCCACATCTTCCTCCAGATCATTTACATATACTACAAACAGAGGACCTAAGACTGATCCCTGTGGAACACCACTAGTTACTGGTCTCCATTCTGAAAAATGCCCTTCTACCGCTACCCTCTGTCTTCTATGACCAAGCCAGTTTTCTGTCCATTGAGCCAGCCCACCCCGAATACCTTGTGATTTTAGTTTTTCTACCAACCTTACATGTAGGACTTTTATCAAATTCCTTCCTAAAGTCCACATAAACTACATCCACAGCCATTCCCTCAACAATCATACTGCGTCACCTCTTCAAAAAATTCAAAAAGCTTGGTGAGGCATGACGTTCCCTGGAAAAAATCATACTGCCTGTCACTAACTAGTCCATTTTTCTCCAAATGTGCATCTATCTTGTCCCTCAGTATCTTCTCCAAGAGCTTCCCCACCACAAACGTCAAGCTCACCGGCCTATAGTTTCCTGGATTATCTCTGTAAGCTTTCTTAAATAAGGGAACAACATTCTCTAATCTCCAGACCTCTGGAACTTCACCTGTGGTCAACATTGATGTGAAGCCATCTGCCAATGCCCTAGCTATTTCCTCCATTGCCTCTGAGTGACCCGGGGTAGATCCCATCTGGTCCTGGGGACTTGTCTATGTTAATGCAATTTAGGATTCCCAAAACTTCCTCTTTCAATATGTTGACATTCTCCAGCGTATACACACAATCATCCCTGAACTCAACATCAGTCGTGTCCTTCTTCTTGGTGAATACCGATACAAAGCACTCATTCAGGATCTCCCCCACTTCCTGTTGCTCTACGTACAACTTCCCTCCTTCCCTTCTTAAGTGGGCCTACTCTTTCCCTTGTTACTCTCTTTCTCCTAACATATGCATTAAAAGCCTTGGGATTCTCCCTGACCCTGTTTGCTAAAGACATTTCATGGCCCCTTTTTGCCTTCCTAATTGCGCATTTAAGTTCCTTCCCAGTTTCTCTGTACTTCTCCAGGGTTTTGTTAGCTTGTAATTGCCTAACTTGTTGAACTTTTTCTTTTGATTAACCTTACAGTTTCCATTTTCATCCATGATTCCTGAATCCTGCTATTCCAATCCTTTACTCTTGCAGGGACATGCATGCCCTGCACTTTAATCAATGGTTTTTAAAAGCCTCCCACATACCAGAGGTAGATTTGCCGTCAAATAACTGCTTCCAACCCACATTCCCCAGTTCCTGTCTAATTTGTGTGTAATTGGCCCTTGCCCAATTAAACACCCTCACCCAAGGGCCACTTGTGTCCTTTTCCATGACTACTCGAAATCTTCTGGAGAAGATACAAAAGCACACGTCCCAACAGGTTCAAGAACAGCTTCTTCCCTGCTGTTTTAGAGTTCCGAATGGACCTCTCTAATATTAAAGTTAATGTTGCTCTAGCTCTTTGTGCACCTTCTCTGCAGCCATAATATCGCATTTCCTGCTCTGTCCTATTACCCTAATGCGCTGTGTGCAGCACCATCTGCCTGCACTGCATGCAAAACAAAATGTTTCACTGTACCCAGGTACATGTGATAGTAATAAATCAAATCACATCAACAGAAGTCTGCTTTGGTTCTACTGTCTGTCTCCATGTTGGAATGGAGGATGGAAAATTCCACTTGGTCACACACCAAGAGCAGGTTACTTTCCAGTTTGAGTGTAGTGAGGGTGCCTGACTTTCATAGAATCCCTACAGTGTGGAAACAGGCCCTTCAGCCTAAAAATTCCACACTAACTCCCAGACCCATCCCCCTATAACCCACCTAATCTACACATCTCTGAACACTACAGGCAATTTAGCATGGTCAATCCACCTAGCCTACACATCTTTGGACTGTGGGAGGAAACCCACACAGACAATCACCCAAGGGTGGAATCAAACCTGGGACCCTAGTGCTGTGAGGCAGCAGTGCTAACCACTGAGCCACCATGCTGCCCTACTTTCCAGCAGGCTTCCGATGGACTCTGGCATACTGTCTTGTAAATCCACGTTGGTTATGAAATGACGTTGTGGAGATGCTCAACCCAATACGATAACCGGGTGGAAATGCTCAGCACCACAGCGACCTCAGAAAGGAGCTGTGAAGAGAGAAGGAGTGTATTTCGTTGTTGGTGACGTCCTCACAGAATCAGGCCTCACAGAACGCCTGAGTCATTTCTCCACGAAAGCCAAGGAGAGGTGTGTAACTATACGTTTAAATATTTCATTAGCTTTGGAAACATGACCTCGGGTAACCCTCCTCCTCCTCTTCCTCCTGCCAAAGTCAGTGTCAAAAATGACACAGGGCAAGATACATTGCTCTTTTGGAATGAAATTTGAAGAAATTGAAACTTTGGGCAATTCAAGGAGAAGCAGGGTTTTTACCATGCGACCTTTTCTAATGTAAAGGTCAAAAATGAAACTCTGCTTTGCTTGAGTTAGTGTTTGCAAAAGGTCAAGTGACCTTTGGAAATGCAGAGCTGTTGTGAGGGACTTACTTTCGGTAGACAACCCAGTGTTAGGGACTTTGGGCTGCAGGTTGCCTGGCAACAAATTTTGAACAATTAATCCCTGTTTTGCCGCAGACTGGGAAGTGGTTCAGGTGAAAAGAGGCCTCCAAAAAAGGTCTGCAGCAAAGACAGGTCTCTTTCTCTCACCTGGAAAAGAAAACATAGCCTTTAGTCTTGTAAAAGTTTGCAACGTAGCAATTCTCCCTACCTCCCCCCTACTCACCCTCTCTCTCTCTGGGAATTAAAGATAATGCGCAATTACACAGAAAACAGAACTGACAAATCATTAAAAGGCCTGGGTCTAACAGACCAGCCACCTAAATGGATAATTTTCCATCCCCCGCTGTGCCTGACGGCAATATGACCCAGTTGATGGAAACTAAACAAAGTGTGAGAGAGTCACCTCATTCCACCCATGTGGATTATACTCTTAGTACATACTCTTTCTTTACCTATTTTCTTCCTGCATGTGATAACCCTCCCATCTTGTCAGAATGTGTGCCTGTGTGGGTTTAAAGGGGATATAGTTTAAGTTTGCATAGGAAGAGTTAATAACCAATTTTACCATTTGTTGTAGATTACACATGATCACAATAAATAGGAATTTGTGACTATTGATGGATCCTGTGAGGTCTATTGTCCTAAATAACAGTTAAAGGCCCTCTGGAAACACAGTATTGTGTCCCTACCCCTGGACATGGAGGAACGGGTAAAAATCCCACCTGCTTCAGAGATCTGTAATAACACCTCTGAGCAGGGTGATTAGACAAACAGGTTAAATTAGAAAAAAGCAGAGCAATTGACGTCTTTGTGATATACATTTTAGGAGTATCTTGTGTATCTTGATTACCAAGACGGTCCCCCCCATCAGATTTAGAACATTATGGAGAAAACAGGGGAATTGTGAGCTCCCCACACTCCAGGGTAATTCAAAAATCCACAAGACCTGAACCTGCTCCTTATGTTTGTGGAGAACAAGTCCCTGTGTGAGGCAAAGAGAGGGTGGCTGATCCTGTATGTTCTTTACATAGAAACAGAGAAACTAGGAACAGGCATAGGCCATTCAGTCCTTTGAGCCTGCTCCATCATTCATTACGATCATGATTCATCCTCCGTCTCAGTGCCATATTTTCACTTTCTCCTCATACCCTGATGCCTTTGGAATATTTATACATCCATTCAGAAGAAAATGAAGGTTTTTCTATATTCTACATAAGTTCCTTGTAGCGTTAAGGAATGTGTGTTTGTGTACAGGGCCCCGAATGGCCACTGCAATCCAACAGGCCAGTCCCAGGAACAGCCTGGGGAAGATGGGAACTGAGTTCTGAATTTTGACTGATATATCTCTTTCCAGGTTTGAGACCCATTGAGGTTAATTACAGGTTTCCATCTCAATGTCTTCGCTGAGCACAGAGCAGGCATCGCCCTTAGGAGATTTCTGTTTGTGTAGCTGACTGCTGCTCCTTTCAAACATCATTCCATCCATAGTGGGCTTTGAGATTTCTTTGTTTTATGAAAGTTGTTGTGGAAATGTACATTCTTCTGGTAAGAGTTAGCTTGTGTGTTAATGTTTTGGGCTAAACGTTTTACACTGAGATTCAGTTGAAAGATCGGGTGGTGAGAGGAAGAGTGGGTGGGATAGCTGACTGTATAGGCCGGTTGCATTAGCCACATTAAAAAGATTCAGTAGTTAGCTGATTGGGACTCCTTTCTTTCAAAATGGGAAGGTTAATGGGTGAACCTGATAGAGATTTTTAAAATGATGAAAGGGTTTGATAGAGTTGATATAGAAATAATGTACTACTTGTGAGGGATACCCTGAACCGGGGACTAAAAGTAGGAAGAATAGCACTAATCAATCTTTACCCAGAGATGGGGGAATGTGGAAGTCGCTCCCACAGGGACAATTGAATAACATGGATGGATTTAAGGGAGAGCTGGGGAAACACAAGGGATAAACAAATAAAACGAGATGCTGTTAGGGATAATAGGAACTGCAGATGCTGGAGAATCCGAGATAACAAGGTGTGGAGCTGGATGAACACAGCAGGACAAGCAGCATCATAGGAGCAGGAAAGCTTGACGTTTCAGGCCTAGGCATTTCTGATGAAGGGTCTAGGCCCGAAACATCAAGCTTTCCTGCTCCTATGATGCTGCTTGGACTGCTGTGTTCATCCAGCTCCACACATTGTTATCTGAGATGCTCTTAGGGTGGGAGGAGGCTCACATCAAACATGTACAGTCAGTTAGATTGATTCAGCCTGCTCCTGTTTTGTAAATTGTGTATCTTTCTACAATTTCACTTACGTCAATCATTCTGTGTGGGTTAAAAACTGAAAGATCTGCGGATGCTGTAAATCAGAAACAAAAACCGAAGTTGCTGGAAAAGCTCAGCAGCTCTGGCAGCATCTGTGAAGAAAACATCAGAGTTAATGTTTCAGGTCCCGTGACCCTTCCTCAGAACCTTTGCTGTTTATTAATTCCCTCATGAGATGACATTGATAAATATCACTGAGAATATTGGAAATACCACTTCACCAGGGCTAACCTTCCCTGAATGATTCAGACTGACATCTCCTTGCTTTTCCCAAGTTCTCACCATGTCATTTGTGTCAGATTAGCCCCTAATAATTCACTTTCTCTCAGATGGTCAGTTTAAGGTCTGCCAGTGCTGTGGAGTGTCACGGGTAATGATGGAGACGGGAAGGTCATGTGTAAGCAACGTTACAAATCCAGCAAGCACAGGTCTCATTTTCGTTTTTAGATCTGACCTGCACACCACGTCTTGTGATTTAAGGGAAAATGGCATGGTGCAGTGTCAATTCAGACGCAGTGCGGTCGTGTGAAACCCATAAGAGTGAATCAGCAATTCGGGTTCCACCACTCACCCCCACATCTAACCTCAATGGAAATCTGAAAGTAGAAAAAAAGCGAGAGAGAGAATGTTACAGCCTTCTCAAGACAACTCAGAGATGGACAATAAACGTAAGCAAAATCAATATCCCCAGAATTCTGTGAACAAATATGAAAACGTGAAACAATTTGATCCACTGTCAAAATTTCCCAATACCATGGAGTTAACAGCAACTCTGTACCTCGGTAATGGAATCTAACCGTGGCAATCCTAGGCTTCTCATGGCAGCTTCGTAAAGGAAAAGGTTAGTTTTAGTCGTTGGTATTACACTGAATTACATGATAGCAAAACCAGGTCACTGAAATAGGCCATTCAGCCTGACTGTCTATGCTATTCTGTACACTGCTATATACCATACTCACCTAAACAAACTCTTTATGCTCTGTTCCCAACTTCTCCTTTCCTTTCCCCTTCATAGATTCCTTTCCTTATCCCTTGATGAGATATAGGTGTCTCTAGCTTGGACTCTCTGAGTATTCGTTGACTCTAACTGAGGGCTTTGCTATGCTCGGGGTCTGGGCCAAGTAGACAGGGAGAAGCTCTCCCCATTTATGAAATGATTGAGAAGACAGCAATGTTAAAGGAATTTGAAAATAAAGTAAATGTAAGAAGATTAAAAGTGACACTTCTGTGTAGTGGTTAGTTCAGATGTGGAATGCACTGCCTGGAAATGTGGTTCAGTCAGGTTCAATTAAGGCATTCGAGAGGGGGATGGGATGGTTACTTAAATAGGAACAATGGCAAAGGTTATAGGGAAAAGGCAGGTGAGTAGCACTGAGTCACAATCATGCTCATTTAGAGAGCCAGCACAGTCACGATGGGCCAAATGGCCTCCTTCTATACCAGCCCAATTCTCTGATTACAGAAAGCAGTTAAAGCTGATGCCCATTACTCCTGGTCTGCAGTCACATGTAGGCCAGACCAGGTGAGGACAGCAGATTTCCTTCCCTCAAGGATGAATCAATCTTTCCACTCAATACGTCAATGCTCTCTGCTTCCACCGCCTCACGTAGCAGTGTTTTATTTAGTCATTCACAATGCCAGCATTTATTGTCCATCTCTAATTGCCCAGAGGGCAGTTAAGAGTAAACCCAATTGCTGTGGGTCTGGAGTCACATGTAGACCAGACCAGGTAAGGATGGTTGATTCTCATTAGTGAACTGGTTGATGTTTTTTTTCCTTCTTCAACAATGGACAATGGTTAGACATCAATTGGCTCTTATCGCCAGATTTTCTTTCCACATTGAATGCAAATTCCACCATCCACCACAGAGGGATTCGAACCCAGGTCCCCACAACATTACCTGGGTCTCTGGATCAACAGTCTGGTGATAATACCATGGGGCCAACACCTCCCCATTCCATAGTCTTGCCAATCTCTTATATAAAGTAACTTCTCCTAAATGCAGTTAGTTTCCATCTTATGTTTACATCTGGACTGGCCCCTGTGAGGAAACAGTTTGTCCACATCTGTCTCATGGAATGCCTTTAGAGTTTATCTGAACTGTATTTTAGTAGGACAATGGGTCGGCACAACATCGTGGGCCAAAGGGCCTGTACTCTGCTGTACTGTTCTATGTTCTATGTTCTATATTTGATGTTCCGTTTACCAAATGGATGAATGCCAAGCCTGCTAAATTTTCCCTGTTAGTTGAATTGACTCAGTTGCAAGAATGTCATCGTAAATTTTCCCTGCACCTTCTCCAGGATTTCAATATCTCTTTTCTAGACTGAAAGCCCGGAAGCTTACACAGTGCTCCAAATGTGGTCCCACCAGAGTTGGGTATAAAATGTAAAAGCACCTCTCTGTGCTTGACTCCTGAAGTCACGTGGAGAAGTGAGAGATTCTCCCATTCCCACTTTCTGTCGGTCACTTTTTAACTGAATGTTGCTGCAGGTGAAGGTTGGTTTTACTGGGTCACTCTCCATTTTTGTGTCAGGTCCTGGGAGAGAGTTGGTACAAGCCTGGAGCTATTTCAACTGCTCGTCAATAGCTATCCTGTGACTATTTCATACCTTCGTCATTGCAGCCATCGGGTAAGGGAGAAACGTTTTCAAATATTGTAACGTTGCAGTTATTCAGAAGACATCAGGTTCGACATTTAACTGGGCAGCTCCAGGCAAAGTGATCGATTTCAGCAAAGTCTAGTTTAGCTGCTGGTTCACCGCAGAGGGACGATGGTCTGAGCTGGATTCTCGAAACCTTCCCTGAGCTGACCGACAGACCAGGATGTTGTTGATCGCATTGCTAATGGAACCCAATTAATTTTAATGACTTATTATCAGTGCTACAGTCGGAACACGTCAGCCACTGTCTCGACAGAAGCAAATTGTGCTCTTTTCCAACTCCTCAGCTGTTTTAACTCAATGTTAATCCAAATCATATTAGTGCTTATCCTATCTCTCAAACACAAAATGTTATTTGCTTAAATTTAATCAGTAGCAATGGTTTCAAGTATCAGGAGACAGACCGTCCTGCCAGGGTAACACAACAACTCAAATACAGTGAGGAAGGCAAATACAATGTTCATTCATTTCCATAGGGTTACAATACAGGACCAGGGGTGCACTACTGAGGCTGTATAAGGCTCTGGTCAGACTGTGTTTGGAATATTGTGAGCAGTTTTGGGACCTGTATCTAAGGAACAATGTGCAGGCCTTGGAGGGGGTCGAGCCAAAGTTTACAAGAATGACCTTGGGGATGAAGAGCTTGTCATATGAGGAGCGGTTGAGGACTCAGGGTCTGTACTCAATGGAGTTTAGAAGGATCGGGGGCGGAATCTGATTGAAACTTACAGAATACTGAGAGGCCTGGCTAGAGTGGACATGGAGAAGATGTTTCCACTAGTAGGAGAGACTAGGACCCGAGGGCACAGCCTCAGAGTGAAGGGAAGGCCCTTTAGAACTGAGATGAGGAGGAATTTCTTCAGCCAGAGGGTGGTGATGCTGTGGACCTGATTGCCACAGAGGGCTGTGGAGGCCAAGTCATTGAGTGTGTTTAGGACAAAGACAGATAGGTTTTTGATTATGAAGGGAATCAAGGGTTACAGAGAGAAGCCAGGAGAGAGGGGTTGAGAAATATATCAGCCATGGTCAAATATTCAGACTCAATAGACTGAATGGCCTAATTCTGCTCCTGTGTCTAGTGGTGTTATGCTCCAGTCAGGCAAAAAGAGAGGATCTGGTGAAATTTCTTCAGCAAAGGACATGCCCTGGTCAACTTTTATCCAGCTACTTGCATGAGTAATACTGCCAAACTGCTCAGAAATCACCATGCTAATTGTGGGAGCTTGCTGTGCACAAAGAGGCAGCTATGCTTTTCTTCATCAATAAAAACACTTACATTTATATAGCACATCAATGACCTCATGGCTAAGGCTTTTACAGCCAAATGAATATTTTTGAACTGTAGGAGACACAGCAGCCAATATGTACACAGGAAATTTCCACAACTGAGATATCAGAATGACCAGATCATAAGTTGCAGTGATGTTGATTTAGGGTTAAATACGGGCCCAGGGCACCAGTGACAAATCTCCTGGTCTTTATATAATGGCTGGGAATTCTTTCACATTAATTTAATAGACCACATAGACCCTCAGTTTAATCATATAAACACAAGAAAGCACACTGTTGGTGTGGTGCTCCCTCAGCACTGACCCTCCGACAGTACAGCGCTCCCTCAGCACTGACCCTCCGACAGTGCGGCACTCCCTTAGCACTGACCCTCCGACAGTACAGCGCTCCCTCAGCACTGACCCTCCGACAGTGCCCACTCCCTCAGCACTGACCCTCCGATAGTACAGCGCTCCCTCAGCACTGACCCTCCAACAGTGCGGCGCTCCCTCAGCACTGACCCTCCGACAGTACAGTGCTCCCTCAGCACTGACCCTCCGACAGTGCCCACTCCCTCAGCACTGACCTTCCAACAGTACGGCGCTCCCTCAGCACTGACCCTCCGACAGTGCCCACTCCCTCAGCACTAACCCTCCAACAGTGCGGCGCTCCCTCATTACTGACCCTCCGACACCGCAGCGCTCCCTCAGCACTGACCCTCCGACAGTCAGGTGGCCCCTCAGCACTGACCCTCCGACAGTGTGGCACTCCCTCAGCGCTGACCCTCTGAGAGTGCGGCGCTCGCTCAGCACTGACCCTCTGAGAGTGCGGTGCTCCCTCAGCACTAACCCTCCGACAGTGCCCACTCCCTCAGCACTCACCCTCCGACAGTGTGGCACTCCCTCAGTGCTGACACTCTGAGAGTGCGGCGCTCCCTCAGCGTTGCTATTGGAATTGCTGGTTCGGATACTCGTGTTGAAATATCTGGAGTGAAACCTGAGCACTGACAGAGACAGAGGGTTATCCATGTGGTCACGGCTGACACTATTCCAAAGTACTTTATTGACTGAGACTGTGAAACGCAATATTTATATATAATTTCCTTCTTCATATAGACATTGTACATAAATGAACATGTATCAATCAAAAGACACACACATATAAATGTAATTGTTCCTGTTGTAAGAAGCTTCCCACATCTGTGCTGAATTCTGCAGCTGACATCCATTTCTCACAGTCATTCGTTTGCATATCGTTAATAATCTCCATCATAATTAACAGAGAAAAAGATATCTTTTCTTGGCAGCGACTAAGCATTAATCATACCGCAACGAACACAAATACAAATAGAATCAAGAAGAGTTGTTTTTTAATTTGTAGGGACATAATGAGAGGGGATTGGATTGTGAAAGCCTGACAGAGGATTTCTTTGTTCATGTGAATACAAGGACAAGATAAACACTCTTGTTCAAGCTTCACACAGTGTTCTGTCCGTACAATAACGGAGATCAGTTGGACTCATCTCTGAGAGTCCGTGGTTGTTGGTATGCAATGGTTGGCTTACGGGGATCTTTTCCTCCAGTTGCTGTTTTGACAAAGACATGAGGGAGGAGCTGGTCAGAGTTGATTGGAAAGGGAGCCTGGCAGGGAAGACGGTGGAACAACAATGGCAGGAGTTGCTGGGGGTAATTCGGGAGGCACAGCAGCAATTCATCCCAAGGAGAAAGAAACACACTGAGGGGAGGATGAGGGAGCCATGGATGACAAGGGAAATCAGGGATAGCATAAAGGCAAAAGAAAAAGCATCAATGTGATGAAGACTAGTGGGAAGCCAAAGGATTGGGAAGCCTTTAAAAACCAGCAGAGGGTAATTAAAAATAAACAAGTAGGGGGTAGAAGATGAAATATGAGGGTAAGCTAACTAATAATATAAAAGAAGAATGCAAAAGTTTTTTTAGCTACATATAAAAGGTAGGAGAGACGCAAGATAGACATTGTACCGCTGGAGAATGAGCCTGGAGAAGTAGTAATGGGGAACAAAGAAATGATAGAAGAACTGAAAAGGAACTTTGCATCAGTTTTCACAGAGGAAGGCACCAGCAACATACCAGAACTTTAAGACAGTCAGGGGGCAGAGGTGAGTGTAGTGGCCGTTACTGAGGAGAAGGTGCTGAGGAAGCTGAAAGATCTGAAGGTGGATAAATCACCTGGACCAGATGGACTACTCCCCAGAGTTCTGAAGGGGATCGCTGAAGAGATTGTAGAGGCATTGGTGGTGATCTTTCAGGAATCACTGGAGACAGGGATGGTCCCAGAGGACTGGAAAATGTCTAATGTCACACCCCTGTTTAAGAAGGGAGGCAGGAGACAATAGGCCGGTTAGCCTGACCTCAGTCATTGGGAAGATTTCAGAGTCCCAGTATAAAGGATGAGATTGTGGAGTACTTGGAAGTGCATGGTAAAATAGGGCTGAGTCAGCACGGCTTCGTCAAGGGGAGGTCATACCTGACAAACCTGTTGGAATTCTTTGAAGAAGAAACAAGCAAGTTAGTCTCAGGAGAGGCAGTCAATGTGATCTATTTGAATTTCCAGAAGGCCTTTGACAAAGTACTGCACAGGATTCTGCTAAATATGATAAGAGCCCATAGTGTTAGGGGCAATGTGCTGACATGGATAGAGGATTGGCTGACTGGTAGGAAGCAGAGAGTGGGGATAAAGGGGTCTTTTTCAGGATGGCAGCTGGTGACTACTGGGGCTCCGCAGGGATTTCAATGAAAGATTTGAGGGGATTGTTGCTACATTTGCAGATGACACAAAGACAGGTGAAAGGACAGGGAGTGTTGAAACAGCAGGGAGGCTGCAGAAGGACTTGGACAGGCTAGATGAGCTGGCAAAGAGCAGCAGATGGAATACAACGTGGGAAAGTGTGAGGTTATTTCAGTGAAAGGAAGCATAGACATATAGACTATTTTCTAAACAAGAAAAGGATTCAGAAATCTGAAGCACAAAGGGACTTGGGAGTCCTAGTTTGGGAATCTCTTCAGGTTAACATGGAACTTCAATTGGCGATTAGGAAGGCAAATTTATTTCAGTATGGCTAGAATATAAGAGCAGAGATGTGGGATAGGCTTGGGGTTAGGGCAAGTGCTGTATAAGGCTCTGGTCAAAACATTTTTGGAATATTGTGAGCAGTTTGGGCCACATATATAAGAAAGGATGCGCTGCTGTTGGAAGAGTCCAGTGGAGGTTCACAAGAATGATTCTGGGGATGAAGAGCTTGTCATATGAGGAGCAGTTGAGGACTCTGTGTTTGTAGGCAAGGATGAGGGGAGATCTGATTGAAACTGACAGAATATTGAGAGGGCTGGATAGAATGGATGTGGAAAAGATGTTTCCACTCGTCGGAGAGACTAGGATCCAAGGACACAGCCTCGGAGTAAAGGGATGACTCTTTAGGACTTAGATGAGGAGGAATTTCTTCAGCCAGAGGGTGGTGAATCTGTGGACCTCATTGCTGCAGAGGACTGCGGAAGCCAAGTCATTGAGTGCCTTTAAGACAGAGATGGAAGATGAATACGTTCTTGATTAGAAAGGGGGGGGTCAAGGGTTATGGTGAGAAGGCAGGGGAATTGATTTGAGAAACATATCAGCCATGATGGTGAATGGTAGAACCGACTCAATGGGCCATATAGCCTAATTTCTGCTCCTATACCTTAAGGTCTAATTTTTTTTTCTCCCTCAACTTGGATGTCAGCTTTCAAATGCTTCTCAGAAGTAGCTGGTCATGCTGTGTAAACTCAGACAACCAATAAGAGCAGAAAATTCCAAAATGAAAGGTATTGCAACAAATTTTATTTTCTTCTCAGTCAAACTCAGTACATGTGCCTTTTATTATAATTTTTTGTGGTATTTGGCCTCAAAATGAGCTCCTGATATAAAGACCATTTTTATTTTGTGGACTGTGAACTAAAACAATGGGACAGGGCAGTGCTGTAAACCAAAGACACTGTGCAAGAAGATGTGAGATACCGAGGTGTAGAGCTGGATGAACACAGCAGGCCAAGCAGCATCATAGGAGCAGGAAAGCTTGATGTTTCGGGCCTAGACCCTTCATCAGAAATGGGGGAGGGGAAGAGGGTTCTGAAATAAATAGGGAGAGATGGGGAGGCGGATAGAAGATGGATAGAGGAGAGGATAGGTGGAGAGGAGGCAGACAGGTCAAAGAGGCGGGAATGGAGCCAGTAAAGGTGAGTGTAGGTAGGGGGGTAGGGAGGGGATAGGTCAGTCCAGGGAGGACGGACAGGTCAAGGAGGCGGGATGAGGTTAGTCGGTAGGAGATGGGGGTGTGGCTTGAGGTGGGAGGAGCGGATAGGTGGGAGGAAGGACAGGTTAGAGAGGCGGTGCCAAGCTGGGCTGGTTTTGAAACTACTTGACCACGTCCTGAAGCAAACCAGGTACCCACTAGAGGGGTCTAGGCCCGAAACGTCAACCTTCCTGCTCCTCTGATGCTGCTTGGCCTGCTGTGTTCATCCAGCCCCACACCTTGTTATCTCGGATTCTCCAGCATCGGCAGTTCCTACTGTCTCTGCAAGAAGTTGTTGCAGTTTTCAAACTAATTGAATTGATTGAATTGAATGATTTATTGTCACTTATATTTTACACTGAATTATACACCAAAATACAGCAAAACGCTTCAACTGTTGCCACAATTTAGTGCCATCCATAGCTTAAGAATATAAAGATAGAACTAAAAGTGAGACTATCTTTGCTCTGCCAACTCTGCCGTGCATCCTGAGCCAGTTCACCAGCCACCCCTCCTCCACCGCCTCACTGCCATCTGCTCCAGGCCTACAAATGTAGGAGTCACCACTCTTTCTGTGCCATCTCTTCACCTTTGGGCAGGCTTCGCCATCACCACGTGCCATGCTGAACCCACACTCACACTGCAACCAGGGCCTACTGTGACCAGGAGTCCCCACTCCAGGCCTACTGTGAGCAGGAGTCCCTGCTCCGGGCCTACTGTGACCAGGAGACCCCGCTTCAGGCGTACTGTGACCAGGAGTCCCTGGTTCCCCTCCAAGCCAGGCCGCCACTACATTACAAGTGCCACTTAGACCGCCCTCCTCCGAGATGTCATTTTACTGTCGCTGCCATCTTGAACAGTCCTTTGCCATCACCCCCACCTCCAGCTCTGATCACTGGAGGAATTTTGCTGTTGCTGCCACTGATCTGCTGCTGAAGCCAGTGTCCCATGTAGGCTTGACCAATCTTTATGTTTTCCAGTCTGTTATGTTCTAACCAAAGATCAACCAAAACTCTGTTTGCCTTGTCTTACAAAGGTGCTTCAAGTCCCAGCCCTCTAGTCCCTCAGCATTCCCTGATCTATGCTGGCTCCCAATCAAGCAACTCCTCAAGTTTACAGCTGTCTCCTCCTTGGCTTCAAATCCCTCTGGTTTCACCTCCACCATGTCAGGCCCTTAACCCTCCACAACATCTCCATTTATCTAATTCTCCTTCTTCATTCCCGACGCGCTACAACTGATGGCCGTGCCTTCAGCTGCCTAACTTCCAGCTCTGCAATTCCCTCCCACTTGCCTTGTGTTGCCCAAAGTCCAATTTTGATTTATAACATAATTTAAAACACCTTGACTCAGCTTATTACCACAAAACAGCTATAGAGTGAAAAGTCGGTATTGCCATAAATTCCCAAAAATGGGGCTATACAGGGAGGTGATGGCCTAGGGGTATTATCGCTGAACTGTTGATGGAGAAACCCAGATAATGCTCTGGAGACCCAGGTTCAAATCCTGCCACGGCAGATGGTGGAATTTGAATTCAATAAAATATCTGAAATTAAGAATCTAATGATGATCATGAATACATTGTTGATTGTCAGGAAAAAGCCCACCTGTTCACTAATGTCCTTTAGGGAAGGAAAGTGCCATCCTTATCTGGTCTGGCCTACATGTGACTCCAGACCCTCAGCAATGTGGGTGACTCTGGACAATTAGGGATGGATAACAAATGCTGCCTAGCTAGTGATGTCCTCATCCCGTTAATAAATAAAGGAAAAAAATATGTATAGGTTAGCCAGCTATAGGTGTGGGGGACTGGAGTCACATATAGGAACATAGGCCCTGAGCCTACTCCACCATTCAATAAGATCATGGCTGATCTGGCTGTAGTCTTATCTCCAGTTTCCGGTCTGTCTCCTCTCCCCACATTCAATGCTTGATTCCTTTGCCTGTCTAAAACAAACAAAAACAGGAATTGCTGGAGAAACTCAGTGGGTCTGGCAGCATCTGTGCAGAGAGAAACAGAGTTTATGTTTCAAGTCCAGTGACCCTTCTTTGTTACATAGAAAAATCTGTCAAACTCAGCCCAGAATGAATTCCTGCCAGAACCTACACAGCTCTCTGGGGAACAGAGTGTTTGGGGAAAGTTACAGACTACAGGATGCTGGTGGGTTTCCCTGACTAAACGACTTCAGTGAACCAGCTGAGTTTTTAATAACAATCTGATTTCTTCACAATATCTGTGGAAATTTGATTGTTTCTCCCATAAAATATTACAGTTTGGTTAAAGTTTTCAAGCTTGAGATGAATTGATTATTTGCTTGCGATGCCAAACAGCGCTGACAGAATGTCCCCCATCAGCATGGGATCAGTTCCTGTACCGGGAAGGACTCTCCTTCTCAATCTCTACACTTACCCTGATGCACAGTGACCCTCAGGTTAAACCACCATCAGACACCTCTCTCTAATGAAATAGCAGCTCAATGGTACAGTCGAGCTATGGAAGCTAATACTCCCACTCAGGAGCTGGGGTACAGATCAGCCATGATCTAACTGAATGAACAACTATTGTTGTTTCCATGTCCACATCCTCAAACCATTCTCTTTTACAAGGAATTAATTTCACATCTTGCCATGTCAGGTATTGAACCCAGTCTGTCTTGCAAGTGCACGCCCATACATACTCGTTGCCTAAAATCTAACTTGCTCTTCATGATTCAAACTAGGATAATGATATGGATTATGAAAGTTGTCTTAATTTAACTTGACATGAATCCACTCTTCTTAAATATTTTAATGGCAGCGTGGTCGGTTTGCTTTGTGTCAGATGTAATTTAGTATCAGGCTGTGTCATTTCCCTTTCTTCCCACTGGCCCCGGATTATTAGATACCAGGCCCTCTGATCCTGCCCCTCCACCTCACCCTGAAATTTAAAACCTATTCTTCCGGTGACTTAGTGACAAAACTGTATGATTTCTGCATGCATTGTTCTGGAGGCAATTTCTTAACACCCTGGTATGGCATCCCTAACATATGCAGATGTCAGTTTCATTTTGTGCTTTATAATCCCATTGGCACCTTGCAGAGGTTTTATTTCTCTGTTAACGTGTCTTTGTATTCTTGTGGATTGAGTTTCGGTTGTAGACTGTAGATCGGCTGCTAATCTGATGGAGCCACCAGCTCTAGCCTTATAGAACCTGCTCCATTGTCAATCCATGACAGTGGCCTTCACCAGGTCACTGTCCTAATAGTGCACCATGTGCATCGTCTGTCAGCTGACTACCCTCCTCGCGTAAATCTGAGCTGCTAGCCTCAGCTAACTCGTATCTCTGAGTAGAGTAGGAAGTACACTGAGACAGCACTCACACCATGTCCCACAACATATATTCCCAGGATCTGACCTGGGTACTGTGTAACATTTAATTGAATAATGTGCCATCGTCCTGTATCAGGGAACGGACTAACATGGATCTGCACAGGCTCACCATTCCACTACAACATCGTCCCGAGTAACAGGAGCTAACGCACTGGAGTGCTATAACCATAGCCCCAGCCACCAACGAGGTCCACAGCATCTCCCAGTGCAGGCAGCATCAAAGAGCAGTGTGTTCTGTCTGTGAATCCACCTGACACTCTCCCAGTGTGTTTAACTGGCTACCTTTGTATGTTCAGGACACTGAAGTGAACAGCCATACAAGCCCACCCAGGCTAGATTTACTCTCTTCATACCTTTGTCTGAGCCATGTCCTACTCTTACCCTCCTGTCGGAAAATGCCTTGGAAAAGCAGAGGCAGTTTATAGGGGAAAGGGAACCAAAGGAGCTTTCAACCACTTGCTGCTTACTGCCCTGCATTCAGGGAATTGACACACACTCAAGGAAGAGATGCTTGGATACTGTGCTGGTCCACTAAGGGCACACACCGATATACTCTGGGATTGTCACTGGGTCAGGAATCCAGACTAATGATCTGAGGCTAGAGGTTTAAATCTCATCATACCAGATGGTGGCATTTCAATTAAATCAAAAAAAAATGGAGTTTAATAAAAGCTAATGTAATGGTGGGCGCTTGTGGTTCCGAAGCCATCAAATTAATCAATGCACCTTTGGGGGAAAAAATCCTTTATCCTTGTCCGGTCTGGCCTAGGTATAACTCAAGACCCATAACAACATGGTTAACTCTTAACTGATTTGGGATGGGCAATAAATGCTTGACCAGCCAACATGAGCAATTTGTAAAAATGGTAATGATAACATTTTGTCAGTAATAACCTACAAATCCGAATTGATTCATACATTTCCCCCACAATTCCTAGTCAATCCCAATCGAAGCTCCGTTACCAAATGTAGGTAAATCAGTGAAATTCCAGGCACGCATCTTCTCTTCCTTGGTATTGACCAGAGACACTGAATATACATTTACTAATTCACATCGTACCCTTCATTGTCAAACCCAGGGATAGAGCTTATTTATTCATAAACATTCAAAGTAATCATTTATAAAGGCTAATACTGACTGGGTGAATATTATCAGATTTAAACACATCAAGTTCTTCAATATTTCTCATTGTCACAGTTGGGATATGGAGGATCTTGGGTTTAATGTCCAGACTGTTCACAGTCAGTTCCTGAATTTGGGAGCGAGTCAACAACTCTGGCCATTACTCCAGAAATCTTCACTGGACAACATATGAAGAGTGCTTTTAATTTGTTCACGGGTTGCGGGGCCCATTGGCTGGGCCAGCATTTATTACCCAGAGGGCAATAACCTCATTGCTGTGGGTCTGGAATCACGTGTAGGCCAGACTGGGGAAGGATGGCAGAGATTTTTCCGTGAAGGGTTATTGGTGGACAGGTGGGTTTTTAGAGTAGGCTCAAGGAGCTGGATGGCTCACTGCTGCATGTTCTCGTTTATTCAAATGTAAAGAGCAGCTAACACAAAGCAGTGTTCGCTCTGGGAGGATAAAATTAACGGCCCAAGCGCAAATGCATCACTGTAAAGTTTTCAAACTTTCCATTGAATGTTTTTTTTTTATAGAAACCAGGGGCAGAACTCCTGATCTTGTGAACCTTTCCAGTGAAAAAGAAAACAAACAAATGCATCAAAACAGTTCATCTCCAGCACTGGTCCAGACGACGAGCTGAGGAGGCTCACTGCAAAAACAGAGAAATCAATACAATGGTCAGGTTCTGATGACTTTTACAGCTACAGGCATCCATAATATATCAATTCAGTGTTCAAAAATAGCCTCAGTGGCATTCATTAAAATGGAATAATAAGGTGCAAAGTACCTTTAGTCGAAAGAACTGCTCCTCTCCAGGATGGATTATTAACAAAAAAAGCCCAAAAAGATCCCACTTTTGTTTTGCTTCTTCAAAACAGGCCTCAAGGAGAAGCTTGTTGTCAGGTGCCCCAGAGAGAAGGATCTCTGTGTTTCTCTCTGTCTCTCTCGCTCAGTCTGGTTATGTGACTGGGCTGATAATCCACAGAATATGACAACTCATGTCCTGCCGGCACAGTGTGAAAAAGTGAACTCTAAAAAAATGAAGTGCAAAAACAGAAGTTGGTGGGAAAGCTCAGCAGGTCTGGCAGCATTCTGAGGAAGGGTCACCGGACCCGAAACATTAACTCTTGGGTTTTTTCCCTTCGCAGATGCTGCCTGACCTGCTGGGCTTTTTCTAGCAACTACTGTTTTCGTTCCTGATTTACAGTATCCGCAGTTCTTTCGGTTTTTGTTTTAAAACAAGTTGACAAGTGTCGATTGTCATAAAAACTAAACTGCTTCACTCATGTCATTTCCTGATTCGTTCTATATACAATGTCACGCCAACCTGGTTAACTCTTATCTGGTCCCAGTCCCTGAAGTGACCAAGAGAGTCAGACAGTGGCCCATTGCCAGGGCAATAGAAACTGGCAGGAACTGGATGGGCATTTTACTGATCTCTGAGCTCAGTGAGATAGAAGGGTCTTACTCATCCAAGAATTACAAAAAGACTAATCAGGAGGAAGAAATGCGGTGGTGAGAGGAAGCCTACCAGGAATATAAAAATGGTTAGCATATTTAAACAGGATAGAGTGAGTGTGTGAGTGTTGAGAATGGGGAATGGAAAGTGAGAATAGGGAGTCAATAGCAGAAAATCAGAAAATGGTAGATGAAGTGAGCATAAATTTTGTTTGTGCCTTTGCCATCTTGTCTCAGGTGAGTCTGATGGGTATTGTCTGGTGCTCTGGGTTCTGGAGCGCTCTGTCTATTGGGGGTCTCCTATACACATCTTCCTCCTGACCTAATGGAGGTGGTTGGTAGAGGAAGAGGGGAAGACGAGAGAGGATGGCACCACCAGTGTGCCCAGAGATACCAGTCCTTGAGTGTTTGGGTTCTCTCCCTGTCAGTGCGTAATGACTCCTCCCTTACCAGGTCGAGTAGGTGAAAGATGAAAACAGGAAAACAAGTGACTGAGGTATTTGCGTTATGTTCATCCTGAAGACCAGTTAAGAGTTAACCAGGTTGGCGTGACATTGTATATAGAACAAATCAGGAAACGACATGAGTGAAGCAGTTTAGTTTTTATGACAATCGACACTTGTCAACTTGTTTTAAAACAAAAACCGAAAGAACTGCGGATACTGTAAATCAGGAACGAAAACAGTAGTTGCTAGAAAAAGCCCAGCAGGTCAGGCAGCATCTGCGAAGGAAAAAACTCAAGAGTTAATGTTTCGGGTACGGTGACCCTTCCTCAGAATGCTGCCAGACCTGCTGAGCTTTCCCACCAACTTCTGTTTTTGCACTTCTTTTTAAGGAGCGTTCACTTTTTCACACTGTGCTGCTTGTGGTTGTGTCCTTGCGTTTGGTGAGATGCTGTTAGAAGAGTAACATTTTTCTGGTTGTGATGAAAGGTTGGTGCAGGAGCTGATGAGAGTTGTAGCTCCATTTTGTGTCGAAGTGTGAACCCTGGCAGATGTGTGAAAGACACAGTCACTATGGTGCTAGTTGTGTCACACTGCAATGAAGTGACAGTCATTGACTGGACAAGAGGTGTCTGATGGAGCTGCCTGGCACCAACCTCCTGTCTCACAGTCCTGTCAGTGCCAACCTTACAGTGTTAACTCACCCTAATACGGGCAGGAAGCATTGAGTAGACAGTGGGACAGACCCTGGCAAAGTGCGGCCGATCGTTCAGCTTCGTGGCTATTGGGTCCACCCACAGACGCTGACCTGCAGAGGCTCCTCTGTCCAGGCTGCCTCCACCAGTCAGCGTCACACCTCGTTGACACGTTGTGATGCCCTGAGGGAAGAATCATTATACTATGAATCACTTTCTGCCTGATCTTTGACCTCTCCAGGGGCTGGATGGCGATGGGGAGCAGATATGGAGTAATGCTCCAGGGTCACGCAGAGACTTAGAAACAGAAACTAGGAGCAGGAATAGGCCATTCGGCCCTTTGAGCCTGCCCCACAATTCAACATGATCTTACAGAGACTGAAGCTCTGTTTGGGTGCCTTTTGAATATGGCATCTAGTTCCATCGCATCTTTCAGAGCATGGGCATGCTTATGGAATGCGATGAGAAGACTTTAACTAAGTGAGACCGCCTGAACTGTGTCTGAGCAGAGATACCTCCAGCTTTTACACCCAATCTCGTTATGAACTTCAAAAAGACACGATCCTGCCCATTTATTCATGATAGCTTCTGAGAGAGAGGCATTGGTGTGTTCATATGTCCCAGCACCCAGTCAGCTGATCAGATTTGTTGCAACCTTTTCGTTGTTTCTGTGTCCAAAACTAAAGATCCAAAAGGTATTGCAAAAATCCATTGACGATATTCCCAGATGATTTCACATGAAGTCAACTTTGTTTCACAAAAGGCACAGAGTTTGATTTCACTCTGTTAAAAACCAAAAGGCTCTGACGAAGGGACACTTGACCTGAAACATTAACTCTGATTTCTCTTCACAGATGCTGCCAGAGATGCTGAACCTTTCCAACAACTTCTGTTTTTGTTTTGTTTCACTCCGAGCCTGGATGTTCCAGGTCAGAGATTACAAAAACTCTGGAGAAGCAAGTATCTTGTCTGTATTTTTTGGCTTCGGAATGAATAAACATCTTTTTCTCCCATTCAATCAGAATAAATACATTAAAACTATGTCTTTTAAAAAGTTGCTCAGTGAACTGTGTAGCAGAATGAGGACTAATGTACAACATTGTGTCATTCCAGATTAGCCACCACAGGCTGCCCAAGCGGAAATGTACATTAGAATTATTCAGAGAAAGAAATAGGCTGCTCATCCCTAAAAATTCCACAAAATCTTCCCCATTTCTCTCACCTCAAACATTCATCTATCCATGAAGCTCAAATCCAGGTGCTGCTATCCACTGGGAAATTCTACTTTGATCCCAGCAGAGTATTTGAAGTCAAACAGATTAAGGCCAATTCCTTCATAACCTTAGGGACTTTATGGTCACCAGGGCAGGTCAATGGAACCACTTACACTGAACATGTTGTCCCACATAACTCTCAGCCTCACACACACATCACAATGACTCCTCACTTCCAGCCAGCATTCAACCCAATGTTCTAACTCCATGTCTCCTGTCCCCTTTGCATCAAAGGTCACAAACAACAAATTCATTTAACGTCCAATATGTCAGTCACATCCTAATTAGACCATCAAGCACAAGCTTCCTTTCTGAAAGCTGTGTTGGTGCTGTAATGTTCTATTGTTCTTGGTTTGTGAGGTTTCCCACCTCAACAACTGACAATGGGTTCATGGTCATCATTAGATTCTTAATTCCAGATCTTTACTGAATTCAAATTCCACCATCGGCTGTGGAGGGATTCGAACCTGGGTCCCCAGAACATTATCTGGGTCTCTGGATTAACAACAGCAGGATGAGGATAGCCCCGTTCTCAAGACCCAAAGCTCAGGAAACCATGAGGAGACAGAAAACTAAAGGTTCTAAAAACACTGCAGTGTCTGATCCTTCCCTTTCCCACATTGAGCTGTGTGTTAAATGCTCCGGCATCTTGTACTTCATTCAGCATCAGCTGTCACAGCTCAAAATGGTCAGTAAAGAATTAATATTACATTATCATTAGTGAAAAATCATCAGAGTTAATGAGCAGAAAATGACTCAGAAATTAGATTGTTGACAGTGCTATCTCAATTGTTTCTATGTAAGCCCCATCCGGACTTTCAGTCTGGACTTTATCTGTATTGAACAACGAGTAGGTACAGCACAGGAATAGGCCCTTCAGCCCACAAGACACACCGACACAACACGCTTTTCTAAAGGACAAACCTTTTGCCTCTAAGCAATCCGTATCCCTCTATTCCCTGCCTATTCCTATATCTGTCAATATGCCTTTTTAAGGTTTCTATTGTATCCACCCTCCCCACCTCCTCTGGCAGCACATTCCAGTTACCTACCACCCTCTGTGTAAAAAACCTGCCTCTCACACCTCCTTTAAACTTTCCCCCTTTTACCTTAAATTAATGTCCCCTAGTAATTGACTCTGACTATCCATTCTGTTCCTGTCTCTCATCATTTTGTAAACTTGTATCAGGCCCCGCCCTCATCTTTTGATGTTCAAGTGATAACAAACTGAGTTATTTCGAATCTCTCCTCATATCTTAATAGATTAATAACTGTGAATAGAGTTCAAAACAGTACTGCAGCCATTGAAAATCCCAACAGAGGCTGGGTTTTATTTGAAAAGTAAGCAACGGAATTCGTCCTCTGTCAAAGTGAGTTGTTGCTTTCACAGCGAATGGATTTTGGTCCAATATCAGCCCTCCACTTCCTTCACCCTTACTCACCTTCCTCAGCGGCATGCTTCCTCAACTGCTGTGAGAGCCCCATGCAGCACTGTGTAACTGACTCTCTCAGGTCAAGCTACATCTGCCCTCTGAGCTGGATGTAAACATTTGGGAAATTCTTCTCTGGTGCATGTTACGAAATAATATTACACAAACATTGTGAATTATTGATACAGATGCTTGCTCAAAAATATGGGAACCCTAGAATTATGTCAGTGCACAATGGCCAGTTTTGACGGTCTGTGACTGATTTGCAACATCCTATGATTCAATAAAACACTATTAGAGATTTCTTAATACATATTACGACAACAACTTACATTTATATAGTGCCTTTAATGTGCAAATCATTCCAGAATCCTTCGCAGGAGGGATTATCAAACAAGGAAGTAGCACGGTGGCTCAGTGGTTAGCACTGACTGCACCAGGGGCCCGGGTTTGATTCCACCCTCGAGCGACTGTCTGTGAGGAGTTTGCATGTTCTCCCTGTGTCTGCATGGGTTTCCTCCAGGTGCTCCGGTTTCCTCCCACAGTCCAAAGATGTGGATGCTAGGTGGATTGGCTGTGGGAAATGTGGGACTACAGGGATAGAATCAGGGGATACATCTGGGTGGGATGCTCTTCGGAGGGATGGTACAGATCCAATGGGCCACATGGCATCTTTCCACTGTGTAAGAATGGTTCTTGTGCAGAGAATAGATGCTGGGAACTGGAAGGAAGTGATGGGTCAACAGGGTCTCAGTATGAGTTCACACACCACCAGGGGAGTTTTGGATGAGCTCAGGTTTGCAGATGTAAAAAGTGGGAGGTCAGTCTGGGGAGGTTCGGAATAGTCACGCTAATATGTAGGAAGCAGTAGAAGTGGTTCAGCAGTGACTGAGCTGAGGAAGGAGTGGAATCAGCCAAACTTAGTGGCAGTGCACACGTTACCAGTAGCTCATCTACAGTTCAACTGTGACACCAAGGTCCCAAACAGCCCAGCTCTACAGTTTGGCAGAGCGCCGAGGAAAGTAAATGTTGTGTAGATATTACACTCTATTAACAAGAATGTGTTTCAAAAAGCACTCCATTAGCTGAATGAATGATTTATTGTCACATGTATTTTACAGTGAGATACAATAAAATATAATGAAAAGCTTTCATTTGTTGCCATAATCCAGTGCCATTTTGATAGTTTAAAATTAAGAGAAAATGAAATGATTACCTTAGGGAGATGTCCAGCTATGTACACGTCCTGAGCCAGCTCAGAACCACCAGCCAGATCCAACAAACATCAATGTCAACAATTCTCAGGTGCCATCTTTCACCTCTGGGCCGATGTTCCATATGTTCTATAGATAAGTGGTTCTGAAAGTGTTACTGCTGTAAGATGATGTCTACAGGGTGCAGGTGGGGAAGAGGCTGACTCACGCGAGGTCCCAATGGAGACATATGTGACATCTCTGGCTCCTGATAGTATTGAATGATGCTTAACTCATCAATCTAACATATACCCACCATGCAATAAATTACATCTTGTTATTGCAAGACAAGACAGGACAGCTTCTCATTCAGACTAATTAGTGGTTTATTGTCATCAGCACTAATTAGATGGGACCTTAGATCCAGTGAAGAAAGGAGGGCAATCTCTGGGGTTCTTGTTGCCCAGAGATAATGTCCTTATCTCTGGGCTAGAAGGTCTGGCTCTATATCCCACCTGCTCTAGCTATAACATACTGGAGTAAGTTGACTAAAAGCCTAGAAAGGGGGAGCTACCTTTAGAGACTGGTAGGCCATCAGCAGCAATTGGGTGCACGGCCAACGCACCCACCCTGACAATGGTATTTTGGTTAGATTTCATGTTAGTTTCTATTCTAGTTTTTCAATTTTCCACTGACCATTACATTTGGTTTTTGTTACAGTACCTCACCAGGGGTTGTTTCAATTGACAAATGTTCTCTTGAACAGTGTAGAAAGGGGGGGGCCTTAAGGGTCTTGTAGCAGAGGATAGAGTCCCTATCTCCGGGTCAGGAGATATGAGTTTGGGGCATAATGTTTCTGAGCAAGTTAATTAAAAGTATCGAGAAAGCAGGAGCTTGTAGAGAGCAGTGGGAACCACAGGATCTGGGCTGCACCTTTACTTCAGATATTGACATTTTGATACGTTTATGTCGCAGTCTGCAAGTTTCCATTGACCGTTTGCTGGTTGTTTCTGTTACAGCCCCACTGTGGGGGCGTCCCTAAACAACTTGTATAAGTTTTACTTTAAGAGAAATGGTGGCTGCAAACTGCCCCAACCATAAGCCCCTCCGAGTGGCACTGTAATATAAAGAGAGACAAGAACATGAAAATCTGCGAATTTATACAAAGATAAAATCATAAAGAAACTGCACAACAATTTTGTTTGGAATTAACTCAATTAAAATAAAAGTGGTTTTGAAGCAGTAACACAACATTATCCTCAAATGGTTACAGCAAGCAGGGAAAAAGCCTCAGAAAAGCTTAGCTTCATCCCTGATCTTTATTCAAAGTCTCCAATATTACTAATGATAGCCTGATCTTTTAATGTAATAGATATAATGTTATTGCACCATAGGCTCTACAGTGACACTTGGTCGCTGCCCGAAGGGCTACAGTATTTGGTGCTTACAGGAAGACAGTAATTATGTGTGAAAAATCTTGCTAGCTGTAATATTGGCTGTGAAATTACTACCCAGGGTTCAGCAATATTATCTTCACTCCATATTGTTTCTGTGATCGCACTCGTCCTGCCATCCCTCCAAACCAATTAGCTTCTCGAGACTACAGATGTGAGGTTGTCATGGCAATGGCTTGCCTCCTGAAAAAAAAGAGAAGACAAAGGTTGAATACAATTAGTAGCTATGAGGCTGAAGGAAAAGAGAGGAGTGTTTTGGCTGGACTGGGTTGCTGTTAGCTGTACGATTGAAATGCTGGTAATTTGGAGGAAACAATTGCCAGGAAAATCCAATTGAATCAGTCAATTAGTCAAAAATGATCATTTTCCCACTAACATTGTGGAATTCTGATACATCCATTATGTCAAGGGCCATTATTTCAGTGTATTTTTTTAAAACCATCTCTAAAATTTATTTCAAATGAGGGGCAATTGCCATTTTCTCTCTCATTTGTTTTGCACCTTGCTGACCCAATGCCTCGCCTTCAAAAACCAGGGCACAGCCCCTGGCCTGTACATTTAACACAATGATTGCCGCAGGCCAGACCCTTTATCTCACTTACTCTCACCCCTTCACTGAGAGGTACTTGGCTCCAGTCCTAGAAACATAGCTGGGGTCAGTCACTCTGTCCAACCGTGCAGTCCGATTTTACACCTCAATGCACTCACCAACTTTGTTCACTCAGCTATTACGACAACCTCTTTGCCCTATTTTCTTATTAACCAATTTTGATCTAATTATTGAAAGCACTTTATGTTGCTATGACATTTACATTCTGTGAATAGTATCCTCCTGAGGTTTTCTTGATGGCTTTTTGCACCGTTTTCCGGGGCCCCTTTTCTTTATAATTTTCACTAACACCTTTATTGGGTGACATCCTCACAAAGTCACTTCACCTTCTTTACTTGTCTTCAGGCATGAAGTAGAATTAGAAGAATTCATCAATATTCACAGAATCATGGAATCATACAGTACAGATGGGGCCATTTGGCCCATCAAGTCTGTACTGCAAAAGCTACTCTAAACCTATGCTGGTCCCACTCTCCAGCACTAGGCCCATAGCTTGTCATCAATTATCGTCATTGTTACTTGAAAATAAAGTCACTACCAAAAGGAAACCATTAATTTCTAAGACACCACAACATATAAATTGGACAAAGTTAGAAGTCACGCAACACCAGACTATAGTCCAACCGGTTTATTTGAAATCATGAGCTTTCGGAGCACTGGGAGCAGCATTCCAAAATCCTGTGATTTCAAATAAATCTGTTAGACTATAACTTGGTATCATGTGACTTCTAAATTTGTCTACCCCGGCTCAACACTGGCACCTCCACATCATTTAAATTGGAACATGGCGTGGGTGTAAGTCAGCAATTAACACTTTTTTCTATTTAGTCATGGGATGTGGGCATCACCGACTGGGCCAGCATTTATTGCCTGTTCCTCGTTGCCCTTAAGAAAGGCATTGATAAAGCAAAACTGACACACACTTCCACACACAAAAAGCCATCACCCTAAACACACCCTCCAGGGTTGGTGACATTGTGGCTAAATGGTTGCCCACTTGTCTGTAACATAGCCACTTCATTTCAAGTAATTCACAGTCTGTGAGATGCTATGAGGTGATATAATCATTGAATACAAAACATACAAATTATTATGGAACAAAGCTGCTCAGCATTGAGTTACCCACCTGACAATGGTCATTAAAACAGCATCATTATATTCCCTCACTGTCCCATTTGGTTGCTCCCGAATTTCTGTAGTTTTCACCTTGATGTTCCTCGCTTATTTGCAAAGAATTCATTAGCTCAATGACTTCACGCCTTGCCTGGTTCCTAGATAACTGAGTTTTCCGATGTTGAACAGTTTAAAATGGGTCCCTTCCCTTCACAATCCCTCTCCCCCTAGTCAGACCCTCTGCTCCCTTTGCAGATCTCTCATATAGAGCCTCTCCCCAAGTGCAGACCCTCACCGCCGCCCCATGCAGCATCTCTGACCTTGTTTCACCCCAGTGAATCCCAATGTTGACCACGCATACTCCTGACCCATTCCGCATGACCAGGCAACCTTACTCAAAGCTGAGGTAAAAATGTTTGCTGGATGGAATACTTGTAATCAAGGATAACATTCCCCTGTGAGCTTTGTTAATGACTTGTCCAACCTACAGTCTAACCTTCAGTGGTTTATACACTCGAACACGTAGCTCCTTCGGAACTTTGGAACTCTGCAGTCATTCATTACTTAAATAATTCTCTGCGTTTTCATCTTCCTGTCAACATTGCGCTCCATCCCTGAGCCCACCCTCCTGGAAATCCATAGGCAGTAAATTGATGGCCTCCCCTTTTTCCACAGCACAAAGAATTCCTTCAAAGAATCCCAACAAATTGGTTAAACAGGATTTCACTTTCACAAACCCATGTTTATTCTCTCTGGTTATCTTGAGTTTTTCCAAGAGCCCGGTTAAAATCTCCTTCATGTTCAATTCTAACACCTTCCCCGAAAAAGACACCAAGCTAACTGACCTGAGATAAAAGGTACTGCAGATGCTGGAGAATCCGAGATAACAAGC
>JAHRHZ010000149.1:2173393-2190621 GCA_024137785.1 Ginglymostoma cirratum | reverse complement strand
CTGGTTAGTAATACCGCGGTGATGTCTCACTGGGGAGTAATGATGCTTGTGTTGCTGATGGTCTTTCCTGCTTCTCCAGCTCAATATTGGTCAGTTATGAACTTGTTATTTCTCCATTGCTCACTGATTTCGGTCTCAGTGATTATGTCTTTGGAGGTACAGCTTCACCAACAGTTTTTGCTGGGTTTAAGGTTTCCACAATTGCATGCTGTACATGCAGAATTTATGACAGAGTCATAGGGTCATAGACATGTACAACATGGAAACAGACCCTCGGTCCAACCCGTCCATGCTGACCAGATATGCTAAATTAACCTAGTCCCATTTGCCAACATTTGGCCCATATCCCTCTAAACTCTTCCTATCCATGTACCCATCCAGATGCCTTTTAAATGTTGTAATTGTACCAGCCTCCACCACACCCTCTGGCAGCTCATTCCAAACACACGCCACTCTCTGTGTGAAAAAGTTGCCCCGTAGGTCCCTTTTAAATCTTTCCCCTCTCACCTTAAACCTATGCCCCTCTAGTTTTGAACTCCACTACCCTGGGGAAAAGACCTTGGCTATTTACCCTCTCCATGCCCCTCATGATTTTATAAACTTCTATAAAGGTCACCCCCTCAGCCTCCGACGCTCCAGGGAAAATAGCCCCAGCCTGTTCAGCCTCTCTCTATAGCTCAAACCCTCCAACCCTGGCAACATCCTTGTAAATCTTTTCTGAACCCTTTCAAGTTTCACAAAATCCTTCCTATAGCAGGGAGACCAGAACTGCACACAGTATTCTCAAAGTGGCCTAAACAATGTCCTGTACAGCTATAACATGACCCTCCCAACTCCTATACTCAATGCACTGACCAATAAAGGTAAGCGTACCAAACCCTGTCTTCACTATCCTGTCTACCTCCAACACTATTTTCAAGGAACTATGAAACTGCACTCCAAGGTCTCTTTGTTTGGCAACACTCCCCAGGATCTTACCATTAAGAGTATAAGTCTTGCCCTGATTTGCCTTTCCAAAATGCAGCACCTCACATTTATCTAAATTAAACTACATCTGCCACCCCTCAGCCCATTGGCCCATCTGATCAATATCCCTTTGTACTCTGAGGTAACCTTCTTTGCTGTCCACTACACCTCCAATTTTGGTGCCATCTGCAAACTTACTCCTTTGTTCGCATCCAAATCATTTGTATAAATGACGAAAAGCAGTGGACCCAGCACCGATCCTTGTGGCACACCACTGGTCACCTTTCCTCCAGTCTGAAAAGCAACCCTCCACCATTACCCTCTGTCTTCCACCTTCAAGCTAGGTCTGTATCCAAATGGCTAGTTCTCCCTGTATTCTGTGTGATCTAACGTTGCTAACCAGACTATCATGAGGAACCTTGTCAAACGCCTTTCTGAAGTCCATATAGATCACATCCCACTGCTCTGTCCTCATCAATTTTCTTTGTTATTTCTTCAAAAAACTCAGCCAAGTTAGTGGACACGGTTTCTGACGCACAAAGCCACATTGACTATCCCTACTCAGTCCTTGCCTTTCAAAATACATGTAAATCCTGTCCCTCAGGATCCCTCCAACAACTTGCTCACCACCAATGTCAGGCTCACCGGTCTGTAGTTCCCTGGCTTTTCCTTACCACTTTTCTTAAGTAGTGGCCCTACATTAGCCAAATGCCAGTCTTCCGGCACCTCACCTCTGCCTATCGAGATACAAATATCTCAGCAAAGGGTCCCAGCAATCTCTTCCTGAGCTTCCCACAGAGTTCTAGGGTACACCTGATCAGATCCCGGGGATTTATCCACCTTTATGTGTTTTAAGACAGCCAGCACCTCCTCCTCTGTGATATGGACATTTTTCAAGACATCGCCATTTATTTCCCCACGTTCTCTATCATCCACATCCTTCTCCACAGAAAATACTGATGCAAAATACTCATTTGGTATCTCCCCCCATGTAGAGTTCATCACATGTAGAATTTGCCATTTATATAGTTGATCTTTTTAACAAATTAAGTATGATTTGTAGAAGGTTTGGCCTCCTTCAGCCTAGGTATCAGGTGAAATTGTCACATCACAGATAGAGTCATACAGCATAGAAACAGACCCTTCAGCCAAACTCATCTGTGCTGACAAGACATTCCAGTCTGACCTAGACCCATTTGCCAGCATTTGGCCCATATCTTTCTCAATCCTTCCTATCCATATACCCATCCAGATGCCTTTTAAATGTTGTAATTGTAGATGTTTAGTCTTTCATAAATCTGTTGCTCAGTGAAAAGAGCATTGGCTTTTTTAAAATTCATTCATGGGATGTGGGTGTTGCTGGCTGGGCCCAGTATTTATTGCCCGTCCCTAGCTGCCCCTTGAGAAAATGGGGGTGAGCTGCCTCTTGAACCGCTGCAGTTCCCACAATGCCCTTGGGGAGGCAATTCCAGGATTTTGACCCAGTGACACTGAATAAACAGTGATGTATTTCCACGTCAGGATGGTGAGTGGCTTGGAGGGGAACTTGGAGGTGATGGTGTTCCCATGTATCAGCTGCCCTTGTCCTTCTAGATGGAAGTGGTCGTGGGTTTGGAAGGTGCTGTCTGAGGATCTTTGGTGAATTTCTGCAGTGCATCTTGTAGATGGTACACACTGCTGCTACTGAGCTTCGGTGGTGGAGGGAGTGGATGCTTGTGGATGTGGTACCAATCAAGCAGCTGCTTTGTCCCGGATGGTGTCAAGCTTCTTGAGTGTTGTTGGAGCTGTCCCCATCCAGGCAAGTGGGGAGTATTCTACCACACTCCTGACTTGTGCCTTGTAGATGGTGGGACAGGCTTTGGGGAGTCAGGAGGGGAATTACTTGCTGCAGTATTCCCAGCTTCTGCCCTGCTCTTGTAGCCACTGTGTTTATGTGGTGAGTCCAGTTGAGATTCTGGTCAATGGTAACCTCCAGGATGTTGATAGTGAGGATTCAGTGGTGGTAATGCTGTTGAATATCAAAGTTAGATTACCTCTTATTAGAGATGGTCATTGCTTGACATTTGTGTGGTGTGAATATTACTTGCCACTCGTCAGCCCAAGCCTGGATATAGTTCAAATCTTGTTGTGTTTAAACATGAACTGCTTCAATATCTGAGGACTCATGAATGGTGCTGACCATTATGTAATCATCAGTGAATGTCCCCATTTCTGACCTTATGATGGAGGGAAGGTGAAACAGCTGAAGATGGTTGAGCTAAGGACATATGACTGATGTACAACAACCACAACCATCTTCTTACATGTCAGATAATGATTCCAAACAGCAAAGAGTTTGACCCAATACCCATTGATTCTAGTTTTGATATGATTTTGGCAGCTCTGAAATGTTTTACGTTTGAAAAATAAGGGCACTTTGAGTGGTGTCCTATAATGATGAGATCCTATGTTTGATTGTGTGTGAGTACATCAGTTCACACATAATGCCACAGTCCGAGTTGTACTCTGGGACCTATCACTTTCTGTTTGTGCTGTGTGTTTCTGTATTTCAGCCATACACTCCATGTAGACACTGTGCCCTCAGTGTCTTTCTGTCTATCCAGTACACAGTTAGGCTGACTCTGAGCTCACACTATTCAATTCACATGTGACTTTCAGGCATTCTTGGGAGAAATATTTCCTGCATTGTTCTGGGTTTGATTGTTCTGGATGCAGCAGTCTGCCAACGTTCCAGTGAGTTTTATCTCTGGTGAACCAGTATTGCTATATTTTTGGCTGTATTTGCTGTTTGTGGTCTGACCACTCTTTAATCACCCATTGAGAGAGGATCTGAAACTTTCCATTATTGCTGGTCTCATTGTGAAGGTGCCTGAGTCTCGGTGCTGTTACATGCAGAAAACAGTGGTTCTTCTTATAACCTTTTATCTTATGATTTACTCCGATAAGTTACAGTTCTTCACAACGGCCCAACCCAGCAAAGCAGGACCATCTGCTTCAGCGATGTACAATATACAGGTCACATCTTTTCCTTTCTGTGTCCCTCTGATTTTGGGTGTTCCCAGCTTTTGAACTTCAGTTCCCATGTACATTGTTAGCTAAGTCGGTTTCAGAGCATCTTTTCTTGGATGACCTTTTGTTTTTTCAAATTTTCAGAGAAGGTTTTCTGGTACAGTCTGCATGAGACACTGACTCTGCTCTCTAATATCAAGCTTCATTTTCTTATTGATGGCTCTGGGTTTATTTCTTGCCCTTTTTCTGACTGTGAGAATGGATTTGCTCTCGGAACTGTTGTATTTAGCTATTTCACGTGATTGGATCATTGCTATGCCTAATGTGTTCTCAAACTAAATGCCACCCATTGACTCATTTTATGTTCATTGTTCTTCGTACAGTGACCTGGGTCTCCACAAAGTGAAGCTAGATCCGTTCGTGGCCCATTTCCTTGTGTCCACGGATTCATGTGGTCAATGACAGGTGCCCCACAGGAGGAGGAAGGCCATTCAGCCCCTTCAGCCTGGTTCACCATTCAATAAGGGTCATAGCTGATCCGATTACTCCATATTCCTGCCTATCCCTGATAACCTTTTGCATCCTCATTTATCACGAATCTGTCTTCAGATGATTTTTGAGAAAAGGAGTTCCAAAGACTCACAACCATCAGTGTAAAAAAAGGACTCTCATCTCTCTCACAAATGACAACTCCCAATTTTTAAACAGTGACCCCTGGCTCTAGATCCTCCCACAAGAGGAAACATCCTTTCCACATCCACTCAGTCAAGACCCCTGAGGATCTTAGATATTTCAGCCAAATTGCCTCTTAAATTTCCAAACTCCAGTGGAAACAAGCCCACACTGTGCAATCTTTCCCCACGGCAGCCCTCTATCCCCACTCCAGGTATCAGTCTGATAAATCTTTTCTCAACCGGTTCCAACACATCTATATCCTTCCTTAAAAAACGCTGACAAATACCGGCCTCAGTACTACGGTACTGTCTCGCCTGTGTTCTGTATAACTGAAGTTATAACAGATAACTACTTTTGGATTCAATTTCCATCACAATAAACAATGATATTCAATTATGAAAGATGCCACATATATTTCTTTTGTTTTGGACTGTTTTCAAATTGAAGATTTGACTCCTTTACTTGGAAAATAAGAATGCTTTGCAATGTGTAAAACAAATGTTTTATATTGTTGAGCTTTTTCACACACATTGCTGTTTGAAAACACAAAGAGGAGGAAGGCAAGACTGAACAGTATTAAGAATCTTTCAAGTGCAGGGAATTCTGCCTGGTAACACCTCTCTGATTGGTTGAGCTGTGGAGTCTTTCCAAGCTGTGGGAGCAGCACTGAGTAAACTTGTAGACAACACCCTCCCCAGCTCTCCTTCAGAAAACAGAAAACTTCAAAAAGGGAAAAAAAAAGAATTCACACAAGGTAAGAGTCAATTTCACCCACTTCACCATCAAAATGATAGGCTGCACCACGATACAGACACCAGTGCCTCACTATTGCAAAAACCAAAAGGACTGAGGGAGAAAGAAGACTTTCCACTCTGCAGTCTGGTCTACTCACCTGTGTTCCGAGGAAGGGTCACTGGACCCAACACGTTAACCCTGTTTTTCCCTCCACAGATGCTGCCAGACCTGCTGAGCTTTTCCAGCAACTTTGTTTTTGTTCCTGATTTACAGCATCTGCAGTTCTTTCAGTTTTTATTGTGACAATTCATTGCACTGGGACAAGTAGATCCCTCTGTATCTCGGAACCCTCAAATTTTGAGAAGATGCTTCTATTTTTATTCTTCCTGCCAAAATCGACAATTTCACACTTTGTCACATTAAAATTCAATTTGTCAGTTGCTTTTCCACACACTTAACCTATCTGTATCACTTTGTAAATGCCTTACATCCTTGTCACAACTTACTTTCCAGTTATCTTTGTACCATCAACATAGCAGCCAGATCTCAGCCCCTTCCGCCGAGCCTTTTGGATAAACTGTAAAAGGCGAGGCCACAGCACTGATTGCTATTTCACACCATTCTTGTCAACCAGAAAATTGCCACGTTATACTTACTCTCTGTTTCCATTAGTCCGTTGCAACTAGGAACAGGAGGAGGCCATTCAGCCTCTTGAGCCTGCCCTCCCATTCGACACGATCATGGCTGATCTGATATTCCTCATGTCCACTTTCCTGCTCCTTTCCCCATATCCCTTGGTTTTCGTCTGAGCAAGAATTTATCAATATCAGTGTTAAACATACACAAGGTCTCTGACTCTGCCACAGTCTGTGGCAAGAAGTTCCAAAGACTCACAACCCTCTGAGAGAAGAAATTCCTCCTCATCTCAGTTTTTATTCTGAGACTATGCTCTGGTCCTAGACTGTCCCATGAGGGGAAACATCATCCCAGCATTTACCCTCAAGCTCCTTCAGAATCTGATATGTTTCACTGAGATCACCTCTCATTCTTCAAAACTCCAGTAAGTGGTGTCCCAACCTGTCAAATATTTACTAATGAGACAATGTTTCCAAGCCAAGGATCATTCTAATGAACCTTCTGCGAACTGCCTCCAATGAAACAATATCTTTTCTTAAACAAAGGGACCAAAACCGTTACCGTACTCCAGACGTGGTCTTATGCTCCAACTCCTTGAAATGAGGGCCAACATTCCATTAGCCTTCCTGTTAGCCAGTTAATTCTCTATTCACACCTGTACCATGAGCTCTATCTTTGCACAATAACGATTGGCATGGCTCCTTGTCACACACCTTCAGGAAATCTAAGTACAGCACATCCACGTGACACAATGTCACTCAGTAGCTGCCAGCAGTGGACCCTTGAATGTGGCACTCTGGAGTAAATATTTTCATAACGTAGCACTTTAGAAATCATGTCACAACTTAACATGAGTTAACACCCTGAAACTAAACATCACTCCATATCTGAAAAATAAATACTGCAACTGCTGGAAATCTGAAACAAACAGAGAATACTGGAGAAACTCAGCACTTCTGGCAGTAATTGTGGAGAGAGAAACAGAGTTAACATGTCGAGTTTGACTCTTCCTCAGAACTGAAAGGTGCTGGAAAATGCTTTTTTATATATTTTTTCTTGACAGTGAATAAGTGTGTCCTCCCAGTACACCTCAATCTCCACTGAGGTACTTTACAGCCGTGAGGTCTCAGCATTGAATTCAATAACTTCAGAAACTGCATTATGTCTGTCCTCCGTTTCTCTTACATTCTCTCTCTCTCTCCTTACACCCACCATAGCCTTGACTTATTTTTGCCCTGTTTACTTTGCTCCCAACAGAGAGAATGCATTCTCTCCCTTTCTCATTTTAATTCACACCCATTTTATGTCTGAAGCAGGGTCACTGCACCTGAAACATTAACATTGTTTTCTCTCCATAGATGCTGCCAGACCTGCTGAGTTTTCCCAGCAATTTCTGTTTTTGTTTCTGATTTCCAGCATCTGCAGTATTTGGTTTCTTGTTCTATTTTGCATGATTTTTTTTACTGCCTTTAACAACCCCTTTGCCTTTTGCACTGGTTCTCCTCCTCTGTCAAAATGATTTATACAAGTCATTTTGCAACACCTTTCGGTTCTGATGAAGTTATTTCAGACTCAAAACATTAACTCGGTTTCTCTCACCACAGGTGCTGCCAGACCTGCTGAGTTTCTCCAGCATTCTCAGTTCTTATTTCAGATTTCCAACATCTGCAAAATTTGGCTCAACAAATCACAGGATTGTTCCTGTGCAGAAAGAGGCCGTCCAGCCCATTGTGTCTGCACAAGCACTTTGAGCATTTCAACATGGCGCCAATCTCCTGCCTTTTCCCTATAACCCTCCCCATTATTTCTATTAAATAATTATCCAATACCCCTCTTTAATATCTCAACTGAACCTGCCTCCACCACATTTCCAGGCAGTATATTGCAGATGTTAACTATAAACACCAAAAGAACTACGGATGCTGTAAATCAGAAACGAGAACAGAAGTTGCTGGAAAATCTCAGCAGGTCTGGCAGCATCTGTGAAGAGAAATCAGAGTTAACATTTCGAGTCCGGTGACCCTTCCTCAGAACTCCCACCTATCCACTCCTCCCACCTCAGTGACCAACCCCCAACCCCACTTCCTACCTACTGGCCTCATCCCTGCCTCCTTGACTTGTCCGTCTTCCCTCCCACCTACCCACCCCTCCCTCCCTCCTCACTGACCAACCCCCATCCCAACTCCCTACCTACACTCACCTTTACTGGCTTCATCCCCGCCTCCTTGACCTGTCCGTCTTCTCTCCACCTATCTGCTCCTCTATCCACCTTCCATCATCATCTCCCCTCTCTCTGTTTATTTCAGAGCCCCCTTCCCCTCTCCCATTTCTAAAGGAGGGTCCAGACCCGAAACGCCAGCTTTCCTGCTCCTCTGATGCTGCCTGGCCTGCTGTGTTCATCCAGCTCCACACTGTGTTATCTCAGACTCCAGCATCAGCAGTTCCTACTATCTCTGAGGTAGTTCAGGATCTTTTTTGCGAGCAGAACGCAGATGTTCTGCGAAGTGGTCACCTAGTCGAGGTTTCGTTTTCCCCAGTGTGGAGGAGACCACAATATGACCAGCGAATACAGTAGACTAGATTCTGGGATGTGCAGGTAAAGCGTTACTTCACCTGGAAGGTATGTTGGGGCCCTTGGATACTGGGGAGGGAGGAGGTAAATGGGCACGTGTTGCACCTTCGCCGGTTACAAGGGAAGGTGTCGTGGGGCTGTGGGGAGGTGTGGGCGTGAAGTAAGTGTGAACCAGGGTGTCCCGGAGGGAACGGTCCCTGAGGAAGTCACTGAGGAATGTGGTATGGCTGTGGAAAGGAGTTTTAGTAAATACCTGGTCAAACGCGAGGAGTAACAGTGAAATTAATGTTGGTGGGTAAGAAGAAAGATTGGAATGGAAAACCTGTCAGAGAGAGGAGCAGGCCTTCTTCAAGGTGGGCATGCCTGGAAGAGATGTGGCAGTGAGCTAAATACTAAATAAAAACTGAAAGAGCTGCGGATGCTGTAAATCAGGATCAAAAACAGTAGTTGCTGGAAAAGCTCAGCAGGTCTGGCAGTACTGTGAAGAGAAATCAGAGTTAATGGTTTGGGTCCAGTGATTCTTCCTCAGAACTGATGGTGGCTGGGAAAAAGTCGACATTTGCTCCCTGAGCACTCAATTCAGATGCCTCATGATCTTGCAAACCTCCACTAAATCTGCTGTCAGCCTTCTTCTGTCCAAAGGCAAACACTTCCAGCTTCTTCAATTTCATCATTGAAATTTCTTATCCCTGGAACCATTCTTGCAAACCTGCAGTGCGTTCACACCTTCCATACAATGCAGCGCCCACAGCTGTACACATTACTCTAGCTGACGTGGGACCAGCATGTTCCTTAGGTTGAGGATAGCCTCTCTGCCCTTGGAGAGCCCTAAATTAATAGGGCATACCCTATTAATATAGCTCTGCTTTAGAATGTCATGTTGGCCTAGTTCATAGCCTCTCTCCCCGGAACTAAAAAGATTCTGAATTCTAGCCTCACTCCAGGTCTGAAGCTGTAGTACTGAGGGAGTATTGCACTGTCAGAGATAGTGTCATGTTAAAGCGTCTGTTTGTTTAGGTCAATGTATAAATCCCAGAGCACCCTAACCGCCCACATTGACAATGAGAAAGCAGTACGCTGAGCATTTCCTTGGGTCTTCAGCTAATTGGCAAACAGAGCTTTGGCAGCAGGTCCATAACATTCCCGTTTATATGTCACTGAAATGACAAACAAAGGAGGGAGAACCTCGACCCCATGGAAATTCCCAGTTAATGTTTGCCCATTGACCCGGATTGTCCTTGCTGCATTCACATTATCGATCACATTTCCCAAACTGTAGCCACAATTTAAAGTAACTCTAGCACGCATGGGAGCTGTTTTGCACAGTTTGGGGACACGGCAGGTACGATATTAAGTTGAAGTTTCCAGACAGAGGTTAATGAGTTACAAGCAGGGGAAAAGGAAATTGCTGGAGAGAAATGTGGTTCAACTGTGACTTGTCAGATTCAGGTTAAGGTGATAAAAAAAAACAGTGTGAGGGGTTTGGGGGGTGGGGTCCGTGACCAGGTGTCAGCTGTGGCACTGTTTGGAGGTGGAGGAAGGAGATGAACAGTTCAGAAACAGCATTTCCAACACTTAAAGCCTCGAGTGGTTTTTGCAGTAACTGAGAGTGGTGAGCAATTAGTTAGTCATAGTGTCTTTTCTGTGGTGGGATTCCTTTGACAGATTCACGTGCTGAAGCTGTTTATTTTCAATATTATACTGAAAGGATGCACAGAGGGGCTGCACCTTCGGTTTTAACAGAACAATCCCGTGGACAGCTATAAAACCTTCGAACTCTGAGGCAACTGTATTCTGTATTCATCAGAAAAGGTATTTAGTCAGCAAGTAGCAGGAATGGTGTGGCAGAAGAAATAGCAAAAAAAAAATGACTTAATTAATGTGACAACAGCTATGAAGAGAGGTTGAGTAGGTTAGGATTGTTTTCATTAGAAAAAAGGAGATTGAGGGGGGACCTGATTGAGGTCTTCAAAATCATGAAGGGTATAGACAGGGTTGATAGAGATAAGCTTTTTCCCAGGGTGAGGAATTCAATAACGAGGGGTCACGCGTTCAAGGTGAGAGGAGAAAAGTTTAAGGGGGATACACGGGGAAAGTACTTTACACAGAGGGTGGTAGGTGCCTGGAACGCGTTGCCAGCAGAGGTAGTAGAGGCAGGCACGGTAGATTCATTTAAGGTGCGTCTGGACAGATGCATGAGTAGGTGGGGAGCAGAGGGATACAGATCCTTAGGAATTGGGCGATAGGTTTAGACAGTGGATTTGGATCGGCACAGGCTTGGAGGGCCGAAGGGCCTGTTCCTGGGCTGTAAGTTTTCTTTGTTCTATGTTCTTAACAGTTGCTTTTTCCAAGCAACAATGACAAAGCCTGATAAGAGACATGCCCACATTTAATTTTTGTGATACCTGTCATTACAAATCTGCCAGGATCAATCCACTAAAAGTTGGAGAATAAAGCACAGTATGTGATAGAAAGTTTCTGAGTGCAAGTTTTGTTTTAATAAACTCAGCTGGGATGAGTGATTTTACAATGGGAGTAATGATGAGGGCCCAAACACATCAAGAATTTGAATTAATTCCTTTCAAATCCATGGGTTGTATTTGCAGGTTTCCAATCTTGTTCAGTGTCTGTGATTTCCAGGATTGAAACAGGGAATTGGATTAATCACCCACTCAGGTCTCCTATATCCATATGATTATCTCAGGGAGATGCTTAATCTCTGTCTACAAGGGGGTGCCCCAGAGCAAGATCACAGCCTTCTAACAATTCCCCTTTACACTGTTACCTCGAGTGGAAACATGATGGTGTGGGACTGACCCATTGAGATGGGTTGAAACAAGTTCCAGGGAACAATAAAGGAAACCCATTAACCAAAAAAAATCCAGTAATGATCTCATTGCTGTTCGTTGGAGCTTGCTGTGCCTAATTTACATAACGTGGGTGGAATTTTCCCACTCGCAGTTTGAGTCAGAGTCACTGAGGTCTACAGCACTGAAAAAGGCCCTTCGGCCCATCCAGTCTGCATTGGTCACATTGACAATGAGAAAGCAGTACGCTGTGCATTTCCTCGGGTCTTCAGCTATTTGGCAAACAGAGCTTTGGCAGCAGGTCCATAAAATTCCTGTTTATAAGTCCTGTTTACACTATTCAGTTCTGAGGAAGGGTCACCGGACCCGAAACGTTAACTCTGTTTTCTCCTTCATAGATGCTGCCAGACCTACTGAGCTTTTCCAGCAAATTTGTTTTTGTTCACTATTCTAATGCCATTTTGCAGCACTTGGCCCATAGCCTAATATGCCTTGGGGTTACAAGTGAATATCGAAATACTTCTTCAGTGTGATGAGAGTTTCTGGCTCTCCCAGCCTTACAGGCAGTGAGTCCCAGATTCCCCACCATCCTCTGGGTAAAAAAGCTTTTCATCAAATCCCTTCTGAAACTCCTGCCCATTCCCTTAAATCTATACCCCTGGTCAATGATCCTCCCATCAAGGGGGCAAGCTTATTCCTGTCTGTTCTATCCATGCCCCTCATCATTTTATACATCTCAATTATGTCCCTGTTACTCATCTCCAAGGAAAACAACCCCAATCCATCCAATCTCTCTTCATAATTGAAACTGTCCAGCCCAGGCAACATCCAGGTGAATCTCCCTCTGCCCCCTGTCCAGTGTGATCACATCACTCTGAACATGTGGATTCCAGAGCTGCACACAATACACCATTGTTTTGTGGCACCCTCCAGTGTTCACACCTCTGACACCACCTTGAAGTCCCAGTGTCAAACGCCAGGAACTGTCCCTCACTCTGTGCTGCCTGACCGTTACAGCCAGGAAGATATACCAGGGTGGGTGGGGCAGCTTAGGGTCTGCCCCATGGACAGGAACCTGGAGATCTGGGTGGACAGCAGCTGGGGAGGAGGACAGTCCTTTATCCTACGGAGCACCATGAGAGGCCAGAGCCTCCGAGCCAGGCAGCCTGCGTCCAGCCTGCAGCCCGGATCAGTCCCTGCTGACCTCCGAGGGAATGAAGACAGGCAGCAGGCAAGGAGCAAGGTCACTGACCTTCTATACTCAGTAAGGGCATGGGTCACTATCACCTCTTTCTGCTTGTCCCCCATTCTGTCACAGGGACATCACCGACACTGCCTCCACACACACGCCTCTCACCAAGCCTCACGCACTCTCCCTCTCCCTATAGCATGAAGCATGTCCAGCTCCCCTCCACCTCATCCTCACCCGCTCACACAGCGGATCTCTCCTACTCTCCAGGCCTCCTCCTCCTCCTCGCTCACTCACTGGTGTCTCCTGTTTGTGCATCAGCATTGGCTGCTCCTCCATCCACTCCCATCACACTCAATCCCTCACTCCATCTCATTGCGGGAGTAATTGACCCAGCCCCCAGAATAGAAACCGAAAGAACTGCAGATGCTGTAATTCAGTAACAAAAACAGAAGTTGCTGGAAAATGAGCGTTAACGTAACAAGTTCTCAGGAAGGGACCCAAAATGTAGCCCGGTGCCACACTGTGACATGTTCACATTGACAGCTCAGTGACACCACCCCCTCACCCCCACCATCAACAAGCTGCTAGACTCCCCCCTGTGCACTATAAAAACAATACAAGACACAGAGGCTGGCAGTGTGCTCCTGAGCACTGATGACCCTGACCCTGCATGCTGAGAAAACAAGCTCAGAGCCATGAGGTGCATCCATAAGGTGTGTCCCTCTGCCCAAGGTGCCCTGGCAGAAGTACACAAGTCATTGATGTCCCTGAGCTCCATAATAAAGTATTGGTGGCCTAAAGGCGTGTGAGAGTGTGTCCGAGAGTGTGTCCAAGAGTGGGCACGCTGATGTGGTGAAGCTGGTGGTTTGTTGATACCATCTTGCATGGGTGAGGCATGGGCGAAGTGGGGTACAGGATGGTGGCCATGGAGAGTACAGGGACGTTGTGGTGACAAAGCAGTTAAGACGGTGGCGAGAACAAGCAGTCAGTGGACTGCCCCCGCCACGGTCCTACTCGGATATACATCAGCCCTGGCTAGTCTCTAAGGAGAGGAGAGGAGAACTGGAGGCTGTGTTTATAAAAGGTGAGTTGGGCAATTAAGGACACACATGGCATGATTTGGAAATTGCTCTTTGAGACTTCAGAGGAAAATTGCAAAAATTTTCTCGAGATTGAGATTCTGATTTTTTTTTCATTCTCTCCGTATTTTTCCATCTTTCTTACGATTTCTCACACATTACCGGGGAGGGGAAAATCCCACCCACGTGTGTTTTCTCCATTACAACAGTTATGGTTACGCTGCAAAGTACCTCATTCACTGTAAAGCCCTCTGGGGTTGGGAAAGGTGCTACTTAAATGCAAGCCCTTCCTTTTCTCATATCTTTGTCAGGATTCAGAATGTACAACAGAGTTCCAGAGTTTGTCATTCCAGTCTCTCCCACCAGCTCATCCTTTTCTGTTTGCAGAAAGGAGTGGCCACAGCTGGGGGAAACAGATTAACCTGGAACAAATCCCAGCATTTTCTAAACATTTCAAGAGATTAAGCTCATTGTGCCGGAGCTGACTTCAATAGGCAGGAAGAAACGGGAAACGACTCAATATATCAGGTTATTTCCACAACTCGCTCACTCACTCTCTGTCAGGCAAGCTGCACAGTCATATTACTACAGTTTGAAAAGAATGTCAGACATCCAGCAGTTTGCACCTCCTCTCTACCCGAAATGACCAGGCCAAAGTCTTGGTTCCTGATAGTAGGTTTAGCATATTGCAATCACTCCATCAGTGTGAGCATCAGCAAAAGTTCATAGATCCTGTGGGATTTAGGTTATGAGCTTTGAAAGAGAGTAACAAGGGAATTGGTAAAAATGAAAAAGATCAAGTGTTGCGTACAAGAAGGAGATGGAATCTGCTGACCAGAAACTCGTTTGTTCGGGTGCAATGCCCAGGGTTTCAGACATTATGAGGCCGACCAGTAAACACAACTGCCCCTCGAGAGGGATGGTGTGAAGTGTTCGTGTTAGAAAGACAGGTTCCTTTGAGGATCAACCAGAACAGCACCAGGAATGATTGGGAGGGGATTCCCATTGACCTGTGCTCCACTGTGAGTGGCTTTGGACAGGGAAAGGATCCAAAAGGGAAAGGTGGAAACTGGGATTTGTGCTAAGCTATGAGTTTACAATAAAACAATTGTAAATCTCTGACTGTCTTTTGCTGCCTGGTTCAACGTACAGATATTGGTTTTTGAAACACGATGGAGTTATTCAAAATGTGCAAAGTGCCCCATGCATGAAAGCAGCAATTCTGAAATCTAATATCTACCCCTCGGAGTTGTTTCAGCACATTCCCTCAGTGTGTACGTTGGAGCTCAGTATCGGAGTTTCCATGACCAGTTGCAGATTGTCTTACAATGGAGTACTGAGCTCAAATCTCCAACAGAATCTCCCGTCTGATTGGACAGAGACAGCCTTTGAGGAAGGGTCTTCAAAATATCATTATCACTGTCCTCTGGTTGGTTTTGCTCAGCGAGCTTGAATTCATTTGTTAGCCTTTTAAAAATCATTTAATAGGAGGAGATTTTATTTACTAAAGTTACCATTTAGTTAACAATGTGATAAGTTGGTGAGGCTGTCACTCTGGTTTTGCCAAATCCATATGGAATTATTGGTTTGAACTTCTCCTGTCTTTGTTTCACATTCTCTTTCATTAACTTTAACTTCCACAATTCAGTGTCACACTATTCTCCCAGTTCCTGTGACTTGGGTTTGCTCATTGTTCTAGTATGGGGTAGGGCATTCAGTGGTGAGATGACGAGAAATGTCTTCACCAAGAGGGTGGGGAGCCTGCCGCAGGAAGCAGTTGAGGCCAAAACATTGAATGTTTTTAAGAAGGAGTTGTACATAGTTTTTAGTGCCAAAGGGATCACAGGACTCGGGGAGAAAGTCGAACAGGGGACTGAGTTGGATGATCAGCCATGATCATATTGAATAGTGGAGCAGGTTCGAAGGGCAGAATGGCCTCCTCCTGCTTCTAGTTTCTATGTTTCTGTTGTCTTCACAAACTGGAGTGTTCACATTTTCCAGTGGCGTTGACTCTCATATACTTTCAATCTCATCATTCTGACCTTATATTCATAACACTGTTACCTCTTCACTTCGATTAAACATTGAACAATCTGGTTGGTTTTTAAGTGCTCGGCATTGTGCTGACAGCAAGTGTGAAAGTTCCAGGATGATTAGCACTAATTTCACATTCAACACTTTGACAAAAATTCACGGCAGTGGGTCATGTTCCTGAAGACCTGAAATCCACTTTCAGCTCCGCAGTTCGCACAGACCTAAGGATGAACAATTAATCCAGTAACAACTCTTTAATCAGATTGTGTTAATTCACCAATGTGCAGAATTAGGATCGAATCATAAACTTCACTGCTGTCAATGTCTAAGATGTGCACCTGAATTTTCAAAAATGTTTTTCAAAATGATTTCTTGCTGTTTGTACCCTACTAAAGAATGACCCAAATAAATGGAGATAAAATCAGGTTGAAACGTCTTGATGTCTGTCGGTTGATAGCTTGACATATGCAAAAAGCATTATTTCATCTTCACTTCCTCACTTTGCCTTATGGGGCCACAATGGAAAATAGATATTTTTGCAATTGTTCTTCTGTTATTTTGAGACATACCTTTAACCTTTGTCTTTCTGAATAAAGTTATTACATCAATATCACCAAGCCCACAGCATTGTTCAAGAATATGGGTAGGTGCTACCAATGCTTTAAACACAATTTTAACTCTTATTCTGCCGACTAAATTAGCACTATGAACAGCTAGCATAATCAATGTTGCGTTTGGAACCTGAATTAGAAATAGATTTTGTTTTATTGTCGCATGTGCTCAAGTATAGAAGTACAGGAGCACAGTGAAAAGTTCACAATATCACCACACATGGTGCCATCTTAGGTACAAAGTACCCAGATAAAAACTGAAAGAACTGCGGACACTGTAAGTCAGGAACAAAAACAAAGTTGCCTGAGAGGCTCAGCAGGTCTGGCAGCATCTGTGGAGGGAAAAACAGAGTTAACGTTTCGGGTCTGTTCTGAGGAAGGGTCACTGAACCTGAAACGTTAACTCTGTTCCTTCACAGATGCTGCCAGACCTGCTGAGCCTCTCCAGCAATTTTGTTTTTGACCCAGGTACAGATCTCAGATACACAATAAAGAAATAAAGGGAAAAAAGCTACATTACCTTCCAGTTATTTATAAGTTAGAAAAATAAGAAATGAAGTTAACGCGATAAACATTACAGTCTTTCTATAAAGGGCCTGCAGTAGATCAGCGAAGGCGGCTACCGCACATGGTCTGCCCGGGCATCGCAAACAGCTGACAACCCATATCGGTCCCTGATCCGACAACCATCCCTGCTCCAGGCACACTAACCATCCCCACTCCATTCCGGGCACACTAACCATCCCTGCTCGGGGCACGCTGACCATCCCCACTCTGCTTGGGGCACACTGACCATCCCCACTCCGTTCCAGGCACACTGACCATTACCGCTAGGGGCACCCTGACCATCCCCTCTTGGGGCACACTGACCATCCTCCACTCTGCTTGGGGCACACTGACCATCCCCACTCC
>JAHRHZ010000149.1:2141858-2163319 GCA_024137785.1 Ginglymostoma cirratum | reverse complement strand
TCTAGGCCCGAAACGTCAAGCTTTCCTGCTCCTATGATGCTGCTTGGCCTGCTGTGTTCATCCAGCTCCACACCTTGTTATCTCGGATTCTCCAGCATCTGCAGTTCCTACTATCTCTAAACCAATGCCATTTGCCTGCATTTGGTCTATATCTAAACCTTTCCTGGTCATATCCAAACATATCCTGTCCAAATGTATTTAAAATGTTGTAACTGTACCTGCATCTACTACTTCCTTTGGCATTTCATTCCACATACAAACCAATCTGTCCTCCTATTTTTTGGCTCGACCGTCATGTTAACTTTCTGATATTTGTGTATAAGATCACCCCAACCACAACCACACAACTCCCCCACACCCCCCAACACGGACCATAATATTCAATAATTTCTCACTACTTTAAACCCAAACATTCTGGTTTGTTTTCTCTTTTCTTCCAACAAGCATGAATCACATTTCACCACATGATATTCCATCTGCCGGTGTTTTAAATATAACTGACATTACAAAACAGCAAAGTGGATGGTATGATGGGATGTAGCAAACTCTGTTACTGGCCCGGGGAAAGTTGGTACCACACTGAACACTCTGTGCTACATGTAAGTACTGTTCACAGGAAATGCTCAGCACCCTGCTGAATTTACTTATCCCTCAGGGAAAGTGATGTACCTGTTGCAAAAATCATTTGCTTGATGCATCTGTGCACTACTGACTGCCAACTTGACTTTTATCACTGGTTGTGCCTTGGCAAGAAGGCACAGTGTGGAAATTGTGCAGAGGAGCAATCATCCAAGAATAGTTGGAACAAGTTGCCTTCAGGTTGGCCTCAAGGAAGTGCCAAAACTGTGGAGACTTTTTCTTTCTACAGAGAAGCAACAAAGATACATCTCCACTGACAATTACGATTGAATAAGACGATAAATGTAGGCCTCAGGGAAAGAAGGTTTACATAGCACGGACCAGGGATTGAATTGAATTGAAATAAATTGAATTAGCTTTTATTGTCACATGTACTTTAACATGAGTACAGTGAAAAGTTTACAAGTTGCTACTTATGGCACCATCTTAGGTACGAAATCACCTAGGTACAGATTCTTGAGTATAAATTCTTAGGAAAGAAAAATTAGAAAAATGAAGAAATAAAATGTTCAGAATAACAGTCCTTCCATGATAATGTAATAAACAGAAAGAACTGTAAAAAAAAGAATTTAAGACAAAGTCCACTTGGCCCATTTCCCAGCACTGGGCTCGAGGGCCTGACTTCCCATTGGAATCCCAGGCTAGACCCACCACAATGCCAAAGAAAATGCCGCATGGAGTCCCAGACTGACTGAACCCACCGCAGAGTCCCAGGCTGCTATCTGGACTGCCACAATGAATTCTGAGCAGGCCCACTTTGATTCCAGTAAGTGATCCAATAGTCAGAGTCCAAAATCACAATGTTCTCTAAATCCCACGTGTCAAATGCTCACAATCAGCGTCAGCAAGTCCCTTTATAAAATTTGTTCCATTACCTTGATATTCCTGGTGGGAGGGAATCCAAGAAGGAGCCTGCCTGACTTTTCTGGGTGGGCTGAATGGTCTTTCTGCGCATCTTCTGGGATGATCATATACAATGTTGCAAGAGTCCTCAATATGGAATCTCTAGCAAGTGGTGATAAAATGCAGAGAATTAAAACCCAAGGTGGAATCTCTATTGGTTCTGACCAGATCCCAGTTACTGATTATAAACCTCTCTCTCTTTGTAAAGGACTCAGGACATCACCTTCAGGTTTGCTCTGAGATCACTCCTCTGCCCCAGCTGATTATACACATACCATTGACAGTGATGTGGGGACTTCCAGAACCTAACCATCCGCACAAACACAAGATGTTACCGACGTCAGCATGTTATTGAAAGTTAAATCATGTCCAGAAAATGAGAGGATGTGAGTGCATCTCTCACCAGAAACCAGAGACTAGAAAAAAAATTTGCATCATGGAATCCCCCAATATCAGTTTCTTTTATCTCAATGAAATCATCTAAAAAGGAGGTGGATGAAATTGTTAAAAGCTTGAGATTACAGGACAAGAAGTAGTGACAAAACTTTATCTTTGTATGGGACATTGTGGGGAGATATTTTGCACTGAGTGCTCCTGGCGAATATGGGTGTGAAAGGGTTAATAATGAGGGGTACATTAAGCACCTCCCGGTATGATGATGCCAATTGATTTGATTTCGGTTTATTGTCACATACCCTTGAGTATGGGTAAAGGAGTACAGTGATAAACATACAAAGTCACCGCTCCTGGTGCCATCTTAGGTACAAAGGTACCTAGTTACAAAACCTTTGGTGAAGAAATAGAAAAAATAAAGAAATAAATTAAAAAGTCAAACATTACACTCCTTTTTTTAAGCCACAGGACTACAGAAGCTCCAAGCTGGGCCTTGTCTCACTCCCACCGCATACCTGTGGTTGTAGTGGAAAGTCCTTACCTCACCCTGCACAATGCTGCGATCGGCATCAAAACGGCCTCACTCAGTAACTGAGGCTTAATCCAACAAGAAATAAACCTGCGAGTTACACAGCTCCCATAATCAGCCAGGCAGTAGCACAGCTCAAGTATAAGTCCCACTTGCTCCAGAGTGGACACGTCCAAGCAGGTTCATTAGATAACTACAATAAACATTTACCACCTTTGTCTCCTCCATTGTGGTCACGAGATCTGGATTCTTAACAAGAATCAGACAATCACTACCCGCTAAATAATATCTGTAATGGAGAACTCAGCTGTGATATTAACAAACACCATTAACTTACTCTCTGAGGCAGTATTTATCTTCAGTTTGTGTACCTTATGTCTATTATTTTAATACAACTGTTAGACTTTGTTCAACCTGTCACTAATTCCCACATGCATCTGGATTATTGCAAAGAACCTCATAAAAATTACCCTGTTTGAATATTTTAAAGAAGGATGTGACCACCAAAACCTCAGTTAGAAAACAAATGAGTCAGAATTATAATCCAGTTCATTCCATCTGTTGCTGTTATAATGAATTTTTGTTGTTGCTATGTAAACAATGAGTGCTGCTATCAACATTGGAAGTCTGCCTCAGCAAAATTATTGAGGCTAATTGTGTGAACGAGCTGAATTAAAATGAGCAAGGGCACAGTTACTACCACACGACACAGCTGTATTCACTGTATTAGTACTGACTGAGCTCCCTTCGCGTTCTTAAACTTACAAACTTTTCAAAGTTGATACCAGAAGTAATTTAGTTTACTCTTTAAACAAAAATCAATAAAAAGGGAAAGGGCAAAAGAACTTAAGATATTCACCACTCATCACAACATTTTTTTAAAATCTTCTAATGGTTAGATTGTAAATTTAATGTTGCTTGTAACTTGAGAATGAATTCACCAGAAAGCCATTCGCCCCTCCTTCAGTTGTCTACTTGAAAGTAGGTCTGGCACACAGCACATTGTCCTTCACCACGGGTGGGGCAGAGAGGCAGCTCCCTAACTCAGCTGAAGCAGCAACAAATGCCCTTGCTGTTGTCACCAGTCTGAGCCATACCAGCCCATTCCAGCCAACCAGCCGCTCCCATGGAGTGTGACCAAGCTGTTGTGGTAACACGCACACATTTACCTGCAAGTTGGAACCTGGAGCTAAGGACTTTAACAAAGTGACAGTACAGGCTCCAATTTCTCTATCGGCTGCATCAGTGTAAAAACCCAGGAAACTACTTTTTACATTGTAAACTTTGAAAACAAGATTATTTTGCGAGGTAGCTAGATCACTGAACTGGTACCAGGAAATTAGTTCACAATTTCACAGTCATGAAAGCTTGGCAGGATTTCAGGAGAGGCATTTGGAAGAATGACTTCAACTTTGGAATATTGCTGACAAACTGGGTAAGTATAACCCCCAAAACCCCCCAAAAACAGATCTATTAGAGTTCAGTGACTTTTATAAGACTTGGGCAACATTCAGTGTTGGGCTAATAAGTCGCAAGTAGCATTCTTTCTGCACAAATCCCAAGTAATGATCCTCTCCAACAAAAGACAATTTGACACACACCCTTGCCATTGCCATCACTGAATCTGCCACTGTTGATATTTACCATTGATCAGGAATAGAAATTGCAACTATATAAACACAGCGGCTACAAACACAGCTCCCAGCTGAGAATACTGTGGCAAGTAACTCACCTCCTGACTCCCCAAAGCCTGTCCACCATCTACAAGGCACAAGTCAGGAGTGTGATGGAATACTCCCCACTTGTCTGGATGGGGGCAGCCCCAACAACACTCAAGAAGCTCAACACCATCCAGGACAAGTTGCTTATTTGATTGGTACCACATCCACAAACATTCACTCCCTTAAACACCAGTGTACAGTGACAGCACTGCGTACTATCTACAAGGTCACAGCTCTGGCTTCATTTCAATGAATCAACGTATAACGTGAAAGTTTCGCTACATCTGTTCTTGGCATCTGGGGAGTTCTGGTACAACTAGGATTTCTTTCTCATCCCTTGTTGCCCCTTGAGAAGGTGGGGGTGAGCTGCCTTCTTGAACCGCTGCAGTCCATGTGCTGTTGGTTGACCCACAGTGCCCTTAGGGAGGGAATTCCAGGATTTTGACCCAGAGACAGTGAAGGAACAGAAAGATATTTCCGAATCAGGATGGTGAGTGACTTTGAGGGAAGCTTGCAGGGAGTGGTGTTCCCATGTATCTGCTGCCCTTGTCCTTCTAGATGGAAGTGGTCATGATTTTGGAAGGTTATGTCTATGGAGCCATGGTGAATTTCTGCAGTGTATCTTGTAGATAATGTACACATCGCTGTTCCTGTGGGTTAGTGTTAAAGGGAATCAATTTTCAAGATAGAGCGAATAGGGGTTGATCAAGTGGACTGTTTTGTCGTGGATGGCAATGGGTTTCTTGAATGGTGCTAGATAGGTTTAAAACATCAAGTCAGTAACTACCCTCAGCAAAATAACAGCATGGTGTGGGGACAGCAAATATCCCAGCAAAGCAATAGAAGAGTTTTGCTACATGTATTTGGAATGAAATTTCTCTTAACAAAAATAGGAAAATGCATTTTCACTTTTGCATTTAGTGACTTGCTAATGTAATCATACCCAAGAAATTTTATTTTATAAAGCAATATGTTAACATGATTTCTTTCATAGCTTGTTAACTGCAAAGAAATCTAAAAATTCTGACATTTTCATTGAAAAAAGGAAGTTTTGGTATATTATTAAGGAGAGTGGAGGGAATGTTATGTTGCATTGAGCTCCTTGTAGACACAAGTTCCATCAATGAGCTCAAGAATTCTCCAAGACCTTGTGGAAATAAACAGCAGGTACCAGACAACATACTGCGGGCTGTTGGACAACTGTAGAATCCTCTTGTTAAATAAATCCCTTAATGAAAATGCATGTAATTAGACTAAAAGCTTTAATATCTAATACATACTATCATTCAATGCATGCCAATATTTAATTGAAAATCTCTCATTCTCTATTCCCTGCACTTCATTAAATAAATCCCTTCTTAAAAACAGATCAAATTGCTTCAGCTCACAGACCATCTGATAGTTAATCAACTAATTGACACAATAAATACCTCGCTTTAATTTGTGTGTTCTATTAAGGCCTTTATGAAATTTAATCACGTTGAAGCTTCTCACATTAATGATAAATTATTAAAAGTTCATTCAAATATTAAATGTTTCACTGCACCAAGAGTTTGGGCTTCTGTGCTGATGAATGTGGTTGTTTATATCACGAAGAAAATAAAACCTATTTCATTTGCAAGGAATAAAGTGCGATTGCAAAGCAAAATCAAAAGATTAAACTTCCAACTTAAAGTCTATTCACAATAATTGAAATGTGATTTGCCACACATTACATTTGGTATCTCACACATAGCTCATACGCTTCCTTACAAAGATTCAAATAGATCTCAAGATGCAGAACTAATTGTTAAAGCAATTTGTTGTGATGTAGTGTTCTGTTGTGCATCACCACACACCTACAGTCCTTCAATTAGTCAGGATTGTTCTATTGTTCAACCATTTACATCCATTTCAAGACTAAAGTGGTTTGTTTATCTACATCTGTGTGTGTGCGTTGTCAGAACAGTCACATTTCTCCAATGTGGCTCAGTTGTGTTGTTTTAGCTCCCAGAGCCAATGATGCAACTGATGAGACAGAGGTTTGCAGCCTAAGCCTATTTATGCCGACTTCCTTTTACGCTATGGCATTGACTTGGTTCAAAGTTACAGTGTGTAGCATTGTTGTGTAAGGTCTAACCCGCTAACAGGGTAACAACTTTTGTTTAATGAACTGCTGCAGACAGGTTGCACCTCTTCAGCTCACACAGTTCAGCTTCAGGTCTTTGGGATCCATTCACCATCACCATCCAGGAAATTGTCTCTGAGGGCTTTTGGCAAATGGATTAACTGCTGCCTTATTCTGACACGGTCACACCAGATCCTGCTGGAAATATGGCCCCAACTTCTATCTGCCTTCAAACATTGTTCTTGGTCTTTTGTTACACAGAATAGTTCGATATATAAACCTCCTCTTGACAAAAGCCATCAAAAATGCTACACAATAAATCTTAACCTGAGCAAACGTTAACATGTTCGTCCTTCTCAACTCCAGGGACTCTCGTAGACACAGCTCCTGTGTTTACTTTTATGGCCTTGACCTCCCTGACCTTTCATCCTCCTCCATCCTTGCATCAGACCCTGACAGACCTTCCATTCTCCACAAACATGCTCAACTCTTCCTAAACTCCAGCACTCTCTCGACTTCCTTCCCTAACTCCCTCTCTGCAATTCAAACAAGTTCCTCAAAACACTTCTCTGTGACTTTGCTCTTAATTTTTACTCCAACCTGCACCACTTAATCTCCTTCTTAGAGTCATTGCTTCCTCCATCAAAATGTGAAATACTTTGAGATTCACTGAGTGGTGATAGCAGAGGAAGAGAAGGCCATTTAGTTCGTCATGTTCATACTGGCTCTTTCCAGAAGTATTTCACCCAGAGCAACTCCCCATTGCCTTCCACAGATTTCTTTTTCTCGTGACAATCCAATTCCCGTTCAATACCTTGATAGAAGCTGCCTCCTGTATTATCAGGCAGGTCATTCCAAATCCTGACCATTCACTGCATTAAATAACATTCTGTTCATCTTGCTTTTGCTTCTTTTGCCAATTGCCTTAAACATGCCCCCTCTGGTTCCAGCAATGGGAAGGGTTTCTCCCTCTTTGCTGCGTCCCGATCCCTCGTGGTTTTCAACACTTTGATCAAATGTCCTCTCGGCCTTCTCTTCTACAAGGAGATCACTTCTTCCACATAGTGACTCTCAAAGATAAAGCACTGACTCTCACCTGGTGATGTTCAGAGTGAGGGACAATGTCAGCCTTCCCTAAACAGAGACAGACAAAAACAGCAGATGCTGGAATCCGGGGTAGATAAACAGGAGATAGTAGGAACTGCAGATGCTGGAGAATCTGAGATAACAAGGTATAGAGCTGGATGAAAGCAGCAAGTCAAGCAGCATCTGGAGGAAAGGATCAGTCAATATTTTGGGTATAACCCTTCCTTAGGACCCCTAAGCATTTCCTCGTTCATCACCATCCATAGCCCTGTGGTGAATCTGATCCTCATCTCCACTGAGTTACTGATGAAGACAGTACAACTCATTTAAAGACACAAAACTAGTCAATGCTAAACAATGAACAGACAAGTGTTATGCACCTATCTGCTGGACATATTTGTCAGTCTTTTTATGACCAGTTGGTTTACATTAATATAAAAAGTTAGGAAAGATAACAAAGTTTCCCAGGTAACAATTTAGTAATTTAGGCAAATCATCAGTGGCGGAATCACCAAGTGTGTCCTCAGAACAGTCCATTCACTCAGAATTTGTACGGACTCTCTTTCGCATTTCTGAGAATTTCAATTTAAAAGTAACTAGCAGCCCTGCTTTAATTGTTAAATAAGATCAAAGGGTAGTTTATCAGACAATTATTGCTGGAAGTTTCAGAAGTAAAAAGTCATAAAGTTCTTTGCTGAGGTACAGGTACAAAGAATGAAAGTAATAAGGATAAGAGAAACAAGTGGCTTCCCAGACTGATTCCAGGGTTGGCAGGACTGCCATTATGAAGAGAGACTGGATCAGTTAGGACTATATTCACTGAAGTTTATAAGAATGAGGGGGATCTCAACTAAACCTATAAAATTCCATCAGGACCAAACAGGCCAAAAGCAGGAAGGATGTTCACAATGACTGGGGAGTCCAGAACCAAGGATCACAGGCTAAATATACAGGGTAGGCCATGTAGGAGTGACATGAGGCAAAATGTCTTTATCCAGAAAGTGGGAAGCCTGTGGAATTCTCTGCCACAGAAAGTGGTTGAAGAGAAAACGTTGAGTGTTTTCAAAAAGGAGTTAGATATAGTTCTTAGGGCTAAGGGTATGGGGCAACAGCTGGAGCAGGATTTCTTTTTAACTTTTTCATGGGATGAGGGAGTCACGGGCAGGACCAGCATTTCTTGCCCATCACTATTTGCCAAAGAGGCCAGTTAACAGTCAACCACATTGCTGTGGGTCTGGAGTCACATGTAGGTCAGACCAGGTGAAGATGGCAGATTTCCTTCCCTGAAGGACATTAGGAAACCAGATGGGCTTTTCCCCAACTATGACAATGGTTTCAAGGTCAAATTCTTTTGGAAGTATTCAAATTCTAACACCTGCCATTGTGGGATTCACACCTGGGTCCCTGGAACATTCCCTGGGTCTCTGGATGAATAGTCTAGTTACCCATGAGGACTGAGTTGGATGAGCATATTGGATGAAGAGCTGCATGGCCAGCTCCTGCTCCTAGTTTTCATGTTTACATTTGAAGATGAAGATGAAATCAGTTTCTAATATACGCCTGGCTTTTAAGATTCTCTTTCTGATGTGAAAGGTCTGAAATTCAAAGTGAGACTCAACAGCTGTCATGGCCCCTGAAATGGGATATTTGGAGCTTTTCTTTGGACGTGGACTCAGTCAGTATAACAGCTTCAGGGAAATGAATAAAAACCCGTTTTCCTTACAGACACAGACAGAACAACATTGCAGACTGCCTGAATTCCATTTCAGCAGATCAGGGCACGTTCCTCTCTAACTCCCGCATTCAGAGAGAAAACCAAACTTGACCTGCTGAGCGTCATTAATTCAGCTCAGATGGTGGCTCAAAGTATTCCCACAGGCTCTCCTCAGAGCTCTGCACAAACTAGCTATTCATCACCCAACTATTACACAATTCAAAGCTTTTAAATGGTTGCATTTGATGGAGTATAGAAGGATGAGAGGGAATCTGATTGAAACTTACAGAATATTGAAAGGCCTGGATAGATTGGATGTGGAGAAGATGTTACCGCCAGCACGAAAGACTCGGGCTCAAGAGCACAGCCTCAGAGTGAAGGGATGACCCTTTAGAACTGAGATGAAGAGGAATTTCTTCAGCCAGAGGGTGGTAATGCTGTGGAACCCATTGCCACAGAGGGCTGTGGAGGGCAAGTCATCGAGTGTATTTAAGACAGAGATATATAAGGTCTTGATTAGTAAGAGGATCAAGGGTTATGGGGAATAGGTAGAAGAATAGGATTGGAAAACACATCAGCCATGACCAAATGGTGGAGCAGAATTGATGGACCAAATAGTCTAATTCTGATCTTTTATCTTATGGTCTTATGGTTGTGATCCCCAAATATTGAACGATGCTTCCATATTTGGTTAACCTTGGTCTGGACCACAAACCCATCCACTGGGAGATAGCTACAACTGCAGATGCTGGAATCAGAGATAACACAGTGTGGAGCTGGAGGAACACAGCAGGCCAGGCAGGTCCCAACGCGAAACGTCAACTTTCCTACTCCTCTGATGCTGCCTGGCCTGCTGTGTTCCTCTAGCTCCACACTGTATCATCACATCCATTGGGTTTTAGCTGAAGTAAATAACTTTATAACTGTCTCAGCCATTAGCTTGGAGAGCTTGCAGTCTTTCAGGTTTTGACTGAGAGAGGAAGAGCTATGTACACTTCCGGGGCAGTTATTGTCAATGAATTTCTGTTTACCCTTAGAAACGCTGATTAGGGTCTCTTACGATTCTTCCCGAGGTCAGAACATTCTGGTTCCAATTGCAGCTGAGTTGACAGGGGAGGTCTGGTGATCTTTGGGAGCCACCCTGTGTCCATTTCAAAGTCAGATTAGCTTCCTTTACAAATATAGACGACATTATGACTACGCATTTGTGATCATTTATTATTCATGTCATTGTAATGGAAAAATGGGAGATATTTGTCTTTTGGTTAATTAGCATTTTTTTTCTAGATTTTGAAAAAAAAATGTCCTTTATCCCATGAGTTACACTGGTATTTGCCTGATGGCTCACTGGGTAAATTCAGGATTGGTGAGCAGATCATCCATGGTGCACTCATTCGCACCATCAGGTAATCTCTGACCAGGAACAAACCCATATGCGATGAACCTCCTACACAGTTCCCCTGCATGGACAATCAATATCACCGAAAAGAGTAATGTCAATTGGCAATTTTCAGATAATCAAGATGATCGATAAAAACAGATGCTGGAAATCAGAAACAAAAACAGAAATTGCTGGTAAAGCTCATCAGTTCTGAGGAAGGGATAGTGGACCCAAAATGTTAATTCTGTTTTTTCTCCAAGGATGCTGCCTGACCTGCTGAGCTTTTCCAGCAATTTCTGGTTTTGAATCAAGTTGATTGACCTGGTTATGATAGTTGGAGACAAACGACCGTTACCCCAAAACTTTCTCAGCAGGAAAACCTGTGGGAGATTCTCAAGAAATTATTCTGTGTTCATTATTCAGCTTCCATCTCAGCATCTTCAAGAGGTCCACAGCATCACAATCTTCAGCCATGACAAAAGCTATGGGCCCTGACAACATTCCGGCAATAGTACTGAAGACTTGTGCCCCAGAACTTGCTGCTCCCCTAGCCAAGCTGTTCCAGTACAGTTACAACACTGGTATCTACCCAACTATGTGGAAAATTGCTCAAGTATATATCCTGTACACAAAAAACCAGGACAAATCCAACCCGGCCAATTACCACCCGATCAGTCTCCTCTCAATCATCAGTAAAGTGATGGAAGGTGTCAGTAACAGTGCTATCAAGCAGCACCTGCTCAGAAATAACCTGCTCAGTGACGCCCAGTTTGGGTTCCGCCAGGGCCACTCAGCTCCTGATCTCATTACAGCCTTGGTTCAAACATGGACAAAAGAGCTGAATTCCAGAGGTAAGGTGAGAGTGACAGTCCTTGATATCAAGGCTGCATTCGACCGAGTGTAGCATCAAGGAGCCCTAGAAAAAATGGAATCAATGAGCACTGGAGGCAAACTCTCCACCAGTTGGAGCCATACCTGGCACATAGGAAGATACTGTGGTTGTTGGAGGTCAGTCATCTCAGGTCCAGGACATCTCTGCAGGAGTTCCTCAGGATAGTGTTCTAGGCCCAACCATCTTCAGCTGCTTCATCAATGACCTTCCCTCCATCATAAGGTCAGAAGTGGGGATGTTCACCGATGATTGCACAATGTTCAGCTCCATTCACAACTCCTCAGATACTGAAGCAGCCCATGTTCAAATGCAACAAGATCTGGATAATATCCAGGCTTCGGCTGACAAGTGGCAAGTGACATTCGTGCCAAAATATGCCAGACAATGACCATCACCAACAAGAGACAATCTAACAGCCACCCGTTGGCATTCAATGATATTATAATCACTGGATCCCTCACCATCAACATCTTGGGAGTTACCATTGAAAAGAAACTCAGTGGGACTCACCACATAAACACAGCGGCTACAAGAGCGGGTCAGAAGCTGGGAATATTGTGGGAAGTAACTCACCTCCTGACTGCCCAAAGCTTGTCCACCATCTACGAGGCACAAGTCGGGAGTGTGATGGAATACTCCCCAATTGCCTGGATGGATGCAGCCCCAACAACAGTCAAGAAGCTCGACACCAACCAGGACAAAGCAGCTGCTTGATTCGCACCACATCCACATCCATTTTGCTCCATTTTTTTGCAGCAGCAGTAGTGGGAGCGGTGACAGCGAGGACAAGAGGGCTGCCGAAAAGGTAAGTTCTTCCTTTCGGCAGCAGGGCTGAGTGAGAGCAGTTGAATTGCGCCCTCAGAAGGTGAGTGAACCGATCTATTTGGACAGTGGCTAAACCTGAGGCACTACATGTGTAGTGTCTCCCACCCGCTCTCCTCCTCTGACCAAAAGAAAAAGACTCTGATATATTGAGAAAGTAAGGTTTTCCTTTTTGTTTTTGTTTTTATTGCATGTTGGTAAGTAGAGTGATTTGGTACAAATCTTTTTCATTTCATTTCTCTAGTATTTGCTATTATAGTCGGACTAAGTTAATCTTAAGAGTAAAAATGGCAGGAGATCCCAGACCCGTGTTATGCTCCTCTTGCTCACTGTGGGAGCTTAGAGAGGCGGCTGATGTCCCTGACTCCTACACGTTCAGGAAGTGTGTCCAGCTGCAACTCTTGTTAGACCGCATGACGGCTCTGGAGCTGCGGATGGACTCACTTTGGAGCATCCACGATGCTGAGGAAGTCGTGGATAGCACGGTCAGCAACTTGGTCACACCACAGATTAGGATTGCTGAGGGAGAAAGGGAATGGGTGACCAAAAGGCAGAGAAAAAACAGGAAGGCAGCGCAGGTGTCCCCTGCAGTCCTCTCCCTCCAAAACAGGTATACACCGTTTTGGATACTGTTGGGGGAGATGGCTCACCAGGGGAAGGCAGCAGTAGCCAGGTTCATGGCACCTTGGCTGGCTCTGCTGTACAGAAGGGCAGGAAAAATAGTGGAAGGGCTATAGTCACAGGGGATTCGATTGTAAGGGGAGTAGGTAGGCGGTTCTGTGGTCGAAAAGGAGACTCCCCAATGGTATGTTGCCTCCCAGGTGCACGAGTCAGGAATGTTTCAGATCGACTGCAGGACATTCTGAAGGGGGAGGGTGAACAGCCAGCTGTCGTGGTGCATATAGGCACCAATGATATAGGTAAAAAAATGGGAAGAGGTCCGACGAGCAGAATTTAGGGAGTTAGGAGCCAAGTTAAAAGGTAGGACCTCAGAGGTAGTAATCTCAGGATTACTACCAGTGCCACATGTTAGTCAGAGGAGAAATAAAAGAATTGGCAGGATAAATGAGTGGCTTGAGAGATGGTGCAGGAGGCAGATGTTCAGATTTTTGGGACATTGGGACCGGTTCTGGGGGAGGTGGGAGGTCCATACTCGACCTGGTGTTGGGGAATGAGCCCAGCCAGGTGGTCAAAGTTTCAGTAGGGGATTACTTTAGGAATAGTGATCACAATTCCGTAAGTTTTAGAATACTCATGGACAAAGACGAGAGTGGTCCTAAAGGAAGAGTGCTAAATTTGGGGCAGGCCAACAATAGCAAAAGTTGGCAGGAGCTGGGGAACGTGGATTGGGAGCAGCTGTTTGAGGGTAAATCCACATGTGATATGTGGGAGGCTTTTAAAGAAAGGTTGATCAGAGTGCAGGACAGACATGTCCCTGTGAAAATGAGGGACAGAAAGAGCAAGATCAGGGAACCGTGGATGACAGGTGAAATTGTGAGACTAGCGAAGAGGAAAAAGGAAGCACACATAAGGTCTAGGCAACTGAAAACAAACGAAGCTTTGGAAGAATATTGGGAAAGTAGGACCAATCTGAAATGAGGAATTAAGAGGACTAAAAGGGGTCATGAAATATCTTTAACAAACAGGGTTAAGGAATATCCCAAAGCCTTTTATTTGTACATAGGGAGCAAGAGGGTAACTAGAGAAAGGGTTGTCCCACTCAAGGACAAAAGAGGGAAGTTATGCGAGGAGTCAGAGAAAATGAGTGAGATTCTTAATGAGTACTTTGCGTCGGTATTCACCGAGGAGAGGGACGTGATGGATGTTGAAGTTAGGGATAGATGTTAGATTACTCTAGGTCAAGTCGGCATAAGGAGGGGGGACAGTGTTGGGTATTCTAAGAGGCATTAGGGTGGACAAGTCCCCAGGTCTGGATGGGATCTATCCCAGGTTACTGAGGGAAGCAAGACAGGAAATAGCTGGGGCCTTAACAGATATCTTTGCAGCATCCTTGAGCACGGGTGAGGTCCCGGAGGACTGGAGAATTGCTAATGTTGTCCCCTTGTTTATGAAGGGTAGCAAGGATAATCCAGGTAATTATAGACAGGTGAGCCTGACGTCAGTGATGGGGAAGCTGCTAGAGAAGATACTGAGGGATAGGATCTATTTACATTTGGAAGAAAATGGGCTTATTAGTGATAGGCAGCGTGGTTTTGTGCAGGGAAGGTCATGTCTTACCAACTTGATAGAATTCTTTGAGGAAGTGACAAAGTTGATTGATGGGGGAAGGGCTGAAGAGGTCATATATATGGACTTCAGTAAGGCATTTGATCAGTTTCCCCATGGTAGGCTGATGGAGAAAGTGAAGTCGCATGGGGTCCAGGGTGTACTAGCTCGATGGATAGAGAACTGGCTGGGCAACAGGAGACAGAGAGTTGTAGTGGAAGGGAGTTTCTCAAAATGGAGAACTGTGAGCAGTGGTGTTCCACAGGGATCCGTGTTGGGGCCACTGTTTGTGATATACATAAATGATCTGGAGGAAGGGATAGATGGTCTGACTAGCAAGTTTGCAGATGACACTAAGATTGGTGGAGTGGCAGATAGTGAAGGGGACTGTCGGAGAATGCAGCAGAATATAGATAGATTAGAGAGTTGGGGGTAGAAAGGCAGATGGAGTTCAATCCAGGCAAGGTGATGCATTTTGGAAGATCCAATTCAAGAGCGAACTATGTGGTAAATGGAAAAGCCCTGGAGAAAATTGATGCACAGAGAGATCTGGGTCTTCAGGTTCATTGTACCCTGAGGTGGCAAAGTAGGTTGATAGAGTTGTCAAGAAGGCATATGGTATGCTTTCATTCATCAGACGGGGTATTGAGTACAAGAGTTGGCAGGTCATGTTACAGTTGTATAGGACTTTGGTTCGACCACATTTGGAATACTGCGTACAGTTCTGGTTGCCACATTACCAAAAGGATGTGGATGCTTTGGAGAGGGTGCAGAGGAGGTCCATCAGGATGTTGCCTGGTATGGATGGTGCTAGCTATGAAGAGAGGTTGAGTACATTAGGATTATTTACTTTAGAAAGACGGAGGTTGAGGGGGGTCCTGATTGAGGTCTACAAAATCATGAGAGGTATAGACAGAGTGGATAGCAAGAAGCTTTTTCCCAGAGTGGGGGACTCAATTACTGGGGGTCACAATTTCAAGGTGCGAGGGGAAAAGTTTAAGGGAGATATGCGCGGAAAGTTCTTTACGCAGAGGGTGGTGGGTGCCTGGAACGCGTTGCCAGCGGAGGTGATAGAGGCAGGCACGATAGCATCATTTAAGATGTATCTAGACAGATACATGAATGGGCAGGGAGCAGAGGGATACAGATCCTTGGAAAATAGGCGACAGGTTTAGATAGAGGATCTGGATTGGCGCAGGCTTGGAGGGCCGAAGGGCCTGTTCCTGTGCTGTAATTTTCTTTGTTCTTTGTTCTTTGTTCAAACACCCACTCCCTCCACCACAGACGCTCAGTAGCAGCAGCAAGATGCACTGCAGAAATTCACCAAAGATCCTCAGACAGCATCTTCCAAACCCACGACCACTTCCATCTCGAAGGACAAGGGCAGAAAATATATGGGAACACCACCCCCTGCAAGTTCCTCTCCAAGCCATGCACCGTCATTGGAAATATATCGCTGTAACTTCAGTGTCGCTGGGTCAAAATCCTGGAATTCCTTTCCTAAGGGCATCGTGGGTCGACCCACAACACATGGACTGCAGTGGTTCAGGAAGGCTCACCAGCTCACCACCACCTTCTCAAGGTGCAACTAGGGAAGGGCAAGAAATGCTGTCCCAGCCAGTGATGCCCACATCCCATGAAATAATAAAAATGATTATGAAGTCAGGCGTATCTCTGTTAAATTCCATGGTGTTCAGCTCCATTCACAATTCCTCTTATAATGAACGCAGCTACACAATTGCAAGGCTTGGACAGTATTCAGGTTTGGTCTGATACTTGGCAGGCACCGTCTCTGCTGCATAATTACCATTTCGATGACCATTTAAAATACAGCTCCCTGGGGCATCAATACCTCTTCCTGCTCCATCAACATCTTGGGAGTCACCAGCAACCAGAAACCTAACTGGGTAGGAACTTGGTGCGCAGGAGTAAGGAAGTCTTACTACAGCCGTTTTGGTCTCCTTTCCTAAGAAAAGATACAGTTGCCATAGAGAGGATGCAGTGAAGATTCACCAGACTGATTCCTGGGATGGTAGGACTGTCCTATGAGGAGTAATTGGGTAGACGTGGCCTGTATTCATTGGAGTTTAGAAGAATGAGAGGGATCCCATTGAAACATTCTGACATGTCTCGACATACTTGTCACTGGGAGGATGGGTCCCCCGGCTGAGTGAGCCCAGGACAAGGTGTCATGGTCTCACGTTATGGTATAGGCCATTTTAGACTGAGATGAGGAGAAATTTCTTCCTTCACAAGAGACTGGTGGGCTGAATAGCCTTCTCCTATTTTTACATGTTTTCTTTATTTGCTTGTGCAACATCGGCATCACCAGCTGGGCAACATTTATTGCCCATCCCTAACTGCCCTTCAACTGAGTGGGTTTGATCAGCCATTTCAGAGGGCAGTTAAAAGTTATTCAGGTTTCTGTGAGTCTGGAGTTACACGTAAGCTAGATCTTATTCCCCAAAACGTATTACATAGTCACTATCAGACTAGCGGTTTAATTGCAGATTCTTATCTGAATGGTGGGAATGGAATCTACCTCCCCAGGACATTAGCTTGAGGATCTGATTACTAGACCAGTGACATTCCCACTAAGCAGCACCTCCCCATGATCAGTAACATCAACGTTGTGGTACAAGGGCTCAGAGGAGGCTGGGTATTCTGCGATCAATGACTCATTTCAAGACCCTTTAAGGCCTCTCCACCATCTACAAGGCTCAAGTCATGAATGTGATGGAACAGTGACCACACCATTGGATGAGGACAGCTACAAGAGCAACCTCAGTGATGTTCAGAGCAGTTTGTATCTTTGTGTCTCCTCAACAAATTCAATGTTCTCCGCAACCATCAGTAGCACAGTGTGGCTGACATTTCAATGCAGTGAATCACTAAAGTTACTTCAACTGCACCTCCTACCTCAGTGATCTCTAAAGTTCAGAAGGACAAGAGGAAATGTGGCAGGAAGCATGAACTCTCACAAGTTCCTTTCCGAGTCACAAACCATCCAACTGGAATGGCTATCACCGTTCCTTCATGCTCATTGTGTCGATATTCCAGAATGTCCTCCCATCAGGGGAGCCCCACCAGCATCTGGTCAAGGAGAAAGTCCCTGAGCAGGGAGTAACAGGTTCTGAAGGACAGTTCTGTCCAGATCCCAAACACAGGGAAACACTTACCCACACCACCAGCTAGCTGTAGGGTAGCGTGCAGCTATTTTGGCATTTACTGCAGAAACTATACTTTAAAATATCCTACATTCCATCTCCTCTGATCCCCAGGAATCCTATTAAAAGGTCAGATGTCATAAAGATTTGACAGACAATGCTGTGAATTTTGATTTGGCTTTTGAAATAATTAACTGCCAAAGGAACAGCAGAAAGGTCATTACAAAGGTCTCTCAATGAGCGTCCTTAATCTTTTAACCAGCTCATCTTATCCAAAACCTCTAAAAATGCCATTAATTTATGATAGTTTTAAAGTTGTTATATGACATATAATGCTTTTCAATAAATGTGGAGGGAAAACATGGGCTTTATAATGACATGTGCCTCCTATAACATTCACAGAAACTTCATTTTTAAATGATACATTAATTTTAAACAGGACTGAGCTGCAGGATGAATAAGATAACTTGATGTTAACATCAATCAGATTGTGAGGTGATCACACTACAGTCAAGACGTTACGAGGGTGTACGAATTCACAAAGTTTCTGACATTAAAGATTTAAAACTGAGATGGGGAGAAATTAATTCTCTCAAAGGGTCATGAAACTGTGGAATTCACTCCCCCAGAGTGTGGTGGATGCTGGGACACTGAGTAAATTTAAGGAGGAGATAGTCAGATTTTTAATATGTAGTGGGTTGAAGGGTTATTGGGAGCGGGAAAGTGGAGTTGAGGCAGAGGTGAGATCAGCCATGATCATGTTGAATAGTGGAGCAGGTTTAAGGGGCTGAATGGCCTCCTCCTGCTCCTTGTTCTTATGCTCTCAAAATCATAAAGATGGAGCGCACACACCAACTTATAAAATTAACACCGTTCCACTACTGACCTGCAGCAGGAACAAGGAGTAAGTAGCTATCCTTGAAGTTTCACAATTAACCGTTCAGGACCTTTCAGGGAGGCCAGCCCTCGGTGAAGAACATCTTTTATATTCATTTGCTCCTCATGAATATCCATTAGCACCCAGTCTGGAAGAATTATATTCAGTGGCACAATCTTGTTGGGTAATGATAGGAACCATGTGTGTACATAAACATGGCTTTGTCCATGAGGTGGGTACCCCACTTCTTCCTCTAAGCTCCTTTGTAACTGATCCATTTCTTTGCTCAAATACTTAAGGTGAAGCCTGTCTGGGTCGACCAGCTCATGGGAAGCTTCGGGCTTATACAGCCTTGTTTATTGTTGAAACGGGAAGGAACTACTTATTCTGATGGAACCCAGGATTGACCAAGACCTTTAGCCCTTCAGTGTAACATTCTCCCAACTGAACTATTTCAGCTGTCCATACTCACTAACTGCGTAGAGTGAAGCCTCACCAGGCCAACAAGCCTATCCAAGTAAGGCAAGCCCATTGGCTGATGCTAGCAAAGCAAATTGGGACAGGTAATAGGACTGAACTCAAAACTCAACTCAGAAGGGTCAGATAGAGATGGGTCAGGATGTGGTGTTGGGAACACTCGAGGGACATGGGGAATAGAGGAAGGAAACTGAGATGCAGTGGGGAGAATCACCGTAATAGGAGGGAAGGGGATAAGGAAGGAGGAGAGCTACAGGTATAGGGTATGGAGCATAATGGAGTAATTTGCCGTGCTTGGAGGGAGAAACCGCAGGTGAATTAAAGAAGGGGTCATGTAAGGCTGATGCTGGGAGCTGGGGATCTCAATAGGATTGGGATCAAGGGCACAGCACAAATCTAAAGGCAGAAAATGAAAGGGCTGTTCATCACAAGGGGAGTTGGATAATGGACAGAGGGGGAACGAGAGGAAGAGACCAGGCCATCGGCAGTGATAGTGGAAACACAGAGTCAGGCAAGGTAGAGGGTGAACAAATTAAATGAAACGTTAACATCCACCATCATTTTCCAAAAATTGCTCAGAAAGGATAACTTTAAGAAGATGCACAGCAGAAATGGGAAGAACCCAAGATCTATTTTCATGTGTTCCTGCACAGACGAGAGACCAATGACGAACAGAAACTTAATATTATTATGCAAGGTCTGAGCTCAAGGCTTGTTACGATTGTGGTGAAAATGGACCCTTGATATTCAATTTTCTCCAACCTCTCCATAGCCTTGCCTTTCCGAATCTCTGGAATCTCTTGGAGAACTCTGCACTTTTGTCATTCTGACCAGTGCAGTGCCACCCACCATTGGCCCTAAATGACGGGATTCCTTCTGCAAACCTGACCTTCGACCTCCTCTCCTCTTTGAAAATTCTCCTTAAAATGTATTCCTTCAACCAAAATTTTGGTCATCCATTCTAATAACTTCCTCTTTGGCACCATGTCACTGTTGAGCTGATCATAAACCTATGAAGAGCCCCTACAGTAAAAACACAAGCTCAGTGCAATTCGTTACTTTGGGCTTGGCCAGGAAAAATTGGAACAAAAATAGCTGAGTGAAACTCAAGAGTCTTCACATTCCATCTCGACTCTCTACAATGAATTTTTGAAAAGCAATGGTTAAATGTTGATCACCGCTTAGTCCAAGGCATCCTGCCTCAGAGAGGGTTTTGGTTCAAGTTCCAATCCAAAACTTCTGCCTAGCTTACTTAACTGACACTCATGTGCCAGACTGAAGGAGCTCTGCACGCTCAGCGATGAAACGTTACACAGAAACCCTGACGCCCCCTCTTTCTGGTGGCTGTTTTTAGCCACTCTCTCAAAGGGAAGCAAAGGAGATCTCCCCACTGTCTGACCAATACCTAATCCTCAATCAAATGATCGTCTCACCATTATCACATTGGTGTTTGTAGGAGCTTGCGTTGATCCCTAAAGCGCAACAGTGACGACAGGTCAAAAATACTTCATTCCTTGCTACGTGCCTTGTGAACGTGTGAACTTCTAAAGTTGTGAAGTTGGAATCTTTTCTCCTGAATCTGACATTTGTCTGGCTGCAGACGAAGTATTGATATCACTGTTAGATCTGACTACGTGTAGCTCCAGGATCACATGACATACTTTAACATAAAGACCCTGTGACATGGTCCAACAAGCATCATGATGAAGGGTTTAGGCCCGAAATGTCAAGTTTTCCTGCTCCTATGATGCTGCTTGACCTGCTGTGTTCATCCAGCCCCATGCTTGTTATCTCGGATTCTCCAGCATCTGCAGTACCTTTTATCTCTGATATTGGCTCAATCAGCCAAGTAACTCCTTAAAGACACATTAACATCACCACTTTCTCGGGTCAACATGGGCCAGGGATACTGTAGCTGCTAGCGGTGCCCCTAGGTGAACAGGAGAAAAGAGACATAAAAATAAACTGGTGATCCAAAGTAATGTCATCAATAAATTCCTTGACAATAAGAAGCTCCAACTAAACAGTGTATAAATAGGATCATTAATTCCCCCAAATAATCCTGCTCTGCTGGAACAGTTTGTGAGTAAAAAGACAACAGAATGCTGTCACTCTTAGCACCGGGATGAGGAGCAGAATGTTGGACCTGTACAGAAACCAGAAAAGTTAATAATCAGGTGGGATTGGGGTGAGTGCCCACAGCCAGTTTCACACAGGGCTGGGATTCTCCCCTAGTCTCTGTTATATCACAAACACCCCCACACCCCACTCCCCAGTGTTATAGAAGATTGATACGGGCAGCAGGGGCATTTGAAAACACTCTGTAATATCTGTGGGGTGTCTCCTGCATCTCAGACTGCGCTGGGTCTTCGTTGAGGAATAATGAAACTAGTGCAGGGCCAAAACCCAGCATCACAGAGCCCAGGGTTAATGGGCCCAGTAACAGGGCCCAGCATCATAGAGCCCAGGGTTAATGGGCGCAGTAACAGGGCCCAGCATCATAGAGCTCAGGGTTAACGGGCCCAGT
>JAHRHZ010000149.1:2121028-2141239 GCA_024137785.1 Ginglymostoma cirratum | reverse complement strand
AGGGTTAATATGCCCAGTAACAGAGCCCAGCATCACAGAGCCCAGGGCAAATGGGCCCAGTAACAGAGCCCAGCATCACAGAGCCCAGGGTTAATGGGGGCCCAGTAGCAGGGCCTAGCATCACAGAGCTCAGGGCTAGTGGGCCCAGTAACAGGGCCCAGCATCACAGAGCCCAGGGTAACAGAGATGACAGTTTGTCTTTTAAGAGAGATTGAGCAGTTTGGGCCTACATTTCCTGGAGTTTAGAAGAATGAAAATGAGATCTAATTGAGGTGTATAAGATAATGAAAGGAAATTGACAAGGCAGACATAGAAAAGTTGTTTGCTCATGTGGGACATTGAGAATGAGAGGGTATAGTTTTAGGATAAGGGGCCGCAGATTTAAAATAGATGAGGAGATGGGGAGAAATTACTTCTCTCAAAGGGCTGCAAACCTGTCGAATTCACTCCCCCAGAGCGTGGTGGAGGCTGAGACATTGAGTAAATTTAAGGAGGAGATAGATAGGTTTTTAATTAGTGATGGGTTGAAGGGTTATAGAGAGCGGGCAGGAAAGTGGTGTTGAAGTTGAGATGAGATCAGCCATGGTTGTATCAAATGGCGGGGCAGGCTTAAGGGGCTGAATGGCCTACTCCTGCTCCTAGTTCTTACGATCTATGGGTGAACAGAGCCAGTGTAAATGGAGCACAGTCCTAACACACGTGCAGCGTTACAAGTTCCCAGTGTTACAGGCAGTTGTTTAAAATGCAGAAAGGAACTGCTATATTTGTCACATTCTAACAACCTCAAGAGTCTTGCTGCAGCCAAATATCTTAGATAAGGTATCCAATAACGACCTGATTATTGTAACTGTTCCAGGTCTCCTCCAAAGCCATTTTTTCTCTTACATTTTTATTAGATATTTCAAATGTTGTAGTTTTTTTAAATTGTTTTCCTCTCTCTGTGACCTGGTCAGATGGGGCTTAACATAATTCCCGTGTTACACCAATATCAGTGAAATTACAAATGGTGTACAGGCAACGTAACTCATTGTTAATCACACCCTCGTAACTAACGGGATAATCAGCCACTGTTCTCTCATTGGTGGAGATGACTGTAATTCCAATTACTAGGATCATGGAACGTGTTAAAAATGTTTTTGCTTTTACAACTAAAACACAGAAAATTAAATCAGAGTGGATGAGTGAAGTTCTGAATTATTCTCAGGATGGGCAGGTCACTGGCAAGGTCATTATTAATTAATAATCCCTCATCAACCTGGCACTGGGTCTAATTGAGTGATTTGAGAGGCAGTGGTCACTCCCACGGATGTGATGGGAGACCAAGCAATGGCAGCCTCCTTCCCAAAAGTCACTGGTGAACACATTGGCAGCATTTACAACAACTGAGAGCTTCACGGTCACCGTTACGGGTATCAGAATTTAGACTGAAGTCAAATTTTCAAACTGTGTAGATGGGAGTCTAATCGTTGTACTATTGGTCTAGGCATCTAAATTACTAATTCAGTAAGACAGTCACTATGGTATCACACCTACGAGACTTTCAGTAGGCCCAGGGCAGTGACACGTGAGAGGTTACTGATCAATAGCAGGATCTCAATAGTAATTTTTCTCCCTCTGTCGCTCCTCCTAAAATGTAGAATGCAGCCCGTTCATATCGTGATGGCAGGTTTATTCAGAAACCTCAAGCAGACAATTAACCTGAACCTCGATCCTGTCTCGTTGTGGCTTTTATTCGAGACAAACTGTGCGGTTACTATGCTGCCATTGTAAGGATGTGGAATTCTTCACTACAGCTATTTTTGTAGATAAGGACAAGATTTTGTTTCCCCTAAGAGTGGACAGCAAAATTCTCAGAGCTGGAGCAGTACTTGTTGAGTCTGAGGCTTGAACCCTGCACCTTTTCGCACACGGTCGGAGATGTTACCACATAAACTAGGAGCATTCCGTTAGCCATCGATCATTATGTTGCGCTTCACAAATGTTCAAGTATTTAACCATCTTGGCTGGACAATGCACTCACTTTCTCCTGAACTGTTTGAGCTCCAGCAGATAATGAGAATGCGCTCAGCAGCAGGCAGTCTCAGTCACTGCCATGGAACTAAACTCAAAGATTTATGCATATTTGTAGATGTTTTTAAGAAGTGCACAGGATTCTAATGCACCATAAAAGTAGGTGTTTTCACAAGTTGTGTTTTTCAGTGCCCTAGGAAGTAGTTGTACATTAAAAATAACCATTTCGTAGTACACAGCTTGAATATTGGTGAAAAAGACAACTTTTACTGTAACTTTTTACCTTGTATTCATCAAGGCATTTTGCGAGAAAACCAATTCAAAGGGAAAACTGACATTAATACTGCATGAGAAGTGAGAGCTGATTGGTTGGCAAGTGAGTTTTGGTTGGTAGAAAATTCACCAATTAATGAAGATTGACAGTTAACAGCCAGGCTTTGTTTAAATTTTAAACCAGGCAGGTTGGCTCTGATCGGTGAGGGGCCACTGAACTGAGAAATGACTTAGTGAATGGTTGTTATCTGACTTGTTAAATTGAAACAAGGGTGGTGTGTTCTCCAAGGCACAGGGCGCTGTGTACCGATAAATGCAGCTTCCAGGGTAGACCAAGCCCAACTGACAATCCTAGCAAAGATTTACAGTGACAACGAATTTAGGACTGTTAGCTGTTTTCCCTCGGTATTCTTGAATTTTGTCCTAATGAGTGCAAGACACAAAGATTTGTGAAATTGTGTCTATTTTCTGCAATTCTCAAACTGTACATTAAGTATTTGATTCATCTGTGTGTTTCACTGCTGTTTCTAAATATGGGAGGAGATATTGTACGTACCAGCCCAGTGCAAGAGAAGATGTTGTGGAGATGCCGGTGTTGGACTAGGGTGGACAAGGTCAAAAATCACACCACACCAGATTATAGTCTAACAGGTTTATTTGAAAACACTTGCTTTCACAGCTCTGCTCCTTCCTCGGGTGTTAGTATGAAAAAGGAGGTATACTGATACAGAATTTATAAGGCAGAAAGTTAAGAACCCTAAAAATGGCTTGCTGACCACCTCCTGTTGAATTTTTAATCAGTTAGAAAGGAGATGCAGGTTTCTAACGGTTAAAATGCAAATCCCAGAATTTCTTTCAAGTTGCTGTCCCGAGATAAATAAAAGACTTTATCAATGTATACAAGAGGTGACATCCCAGGTCAGACAATGCACATCAGGTGTGAGGCCTTGTTTAGAATCTGTCTGTGTTTTAACCTGGAGTCAGGCTGGTTTTATTTTTTTGAACAAAACAGAATGTATTTGCAAATACACAAACACCTTGGATGAAATAATTGAAAGAAACGCATTTTAATCAATAGAAACCTGCAGCTCCTTTCTAACTGATTAAGTATCCAACAGGAGGCAGTCAGCGAGCCATTCATAGAAATGTTACCTTTTTTTTCTATTCATTTGTGCGATGTAGGTGTCACTGGCTGGGCCCAGCATTTATTGCCCGTCCCTAATTGCCCCTTGAGAAGGTGGTGGTGAGCTGCCTTCTTTAACAGCTACAGTCCATGTTCTGTAGATTGACCCACAATGCCCTGATGGACGGAATTTCAGTATTTTGACCCAGCAACAGTGAAGGAACGGCAATATATTTCCAAGTCAGGAAGGTGAGTGACTTGGGGGGAAACTTGCAGGGCGTGGTGTTCCCATGTATCTGCTGTCTTTGTCCTTCCAGATGGAAGTGGTTGTGGGTTTGGAAGGTGCTGTCTGAAGATCTTTGGTGAACTTCTGCAGCGCAACTTGTAGATAGTACACACTGCTGCTACTGAGCGTCGGTGGTGGAGGGAGTGGGATGTTTGTGGATGTGGTGCCAATCAAGTGGGCTGCTTTGTCCTGGATGGTGTTGAGCTTCCTGAGCGTTGTTGGGGCTGTACTCATCCAGGCAAGTGGGGAGTATCCCATCACACTTCTGACTTGTGCCTTGTAGATGATGGACAGGCTTTGGGGAGCCAGGAGGTGAGTTACTCGCCACAGTATTCCTAGCTTCTTCCCTGGTCTTGTAGGCACTGTGGTGAGTCCAGTTGAGTTTCTGGTCAATAGTAACCCCCAGGATGTTGATAGTGGGGGATTCAGTGATGGGAACACCATTGAATGTCAAGGGGTGGTGGTTAGATTGTCTCTTATTGGTGATGGTTATAGCCTGGCATTTGTGTGGTGTGAATGTTACTTGCCACTTGTCAGCCCAGGCCTGGATATTGTCCAGATCTTGTTGCATGTGAACACGGAATGCTTCAGTATCTGAGGAGTCGCGAATGGTGCTGAACATAGTGTAATCATCAGTGAACATCCCCACTTCTGACCTCATGATGGAGGGAAGGTCATTGATGAAGCAGCTGAAGATGGTTGGGCCTAGGACACTACCCTGAGGAACTCCTGCAGAGATGTCCTGGAGCTGAGATGACTGACCTCCAACAACCACAACCATCTTCCTATGTGCCAGGTATGGCTCCAACTGGTGGAGAGTTTGCCCCCAGTGCCCATTGATTCCAGTTTTGCTAGGGGCCCTTGATGCCACACTCGGTTGAATGCAGCCTTGATATCAAGGATCGTTACTCTCACCTCACCTCTGGAATTCAGCTGGTTTGTCCATGTTTGAACCAAGGCTTTACTGATGATCGAGAAGAGACTGATGGGGCAGTAATTGGCCGGGTTGGATTTGTCCTGCTTTTTCTGTACAGGACATACCTGGGCAATTTTCCACATTCCATAGATACCAGTGTTGTAACTGTACTGGAACAGCTTGGCGAGGGGAGCAGCAAGTTCTGGAGCACAAGTCTTCAGCACTATTGCCGGAATGTTGTCAGGGCCCATAGTCTTTGCAGTTTCCAGTGTCTCCAACTGTTTCTTGATATCACATGGAATGAATTGAATTGGCTGAAGACTGGTACCTGTAATGCTGGGGGTCACTGGAGGAGGCCGAGATGGATCATCCACTCGGCACTTCTGGCTGAAGATTGCTGTGAAAGCTTCAGCCTTATCTTTTGCACTGATGTGCTGCGCTCTTCCATCGTTGAGGATGGGGATATTTGTGGAGCCTCCTCCTCCAGTTGCAGACCGTGTTTTATTTGGTTTGTAATTTTTGGGATTTTTTTAACTCATTAAAGGGTTGAGGGCGTCGCTGGCCAGGCAGCATTTATTGCCCGTCCCTAATTGCCCAGAGGTCAGTTCAGAGTCAACCACATAGCTGTGGGTCTGGAGTCACATATAAGCCAGACCAGGTAAGGAAGGCAGTTTCCTTCCCTAAAGGGTATTAGTGAACCAGATGGTTTTTTCCTGACAATGGATTCATGGTCATCATTAGGTTCTTAATTCCAGATACTTTATTGAATTCAAATTCCACCATCTGCCGTGGCAGGATTTGAACTCAGGTCCCCAGAACATTGTCTGGGTCTCTGGATTAACAGTCCAGCGGTAATACCACTAGGCCCCACATTCTGGATTATTGGGCATGGACTACAGAGAGGGGCAGGCACATCAAGCAGTCACCCTCTTGTGGGTCGGGTCCTAGACCTGGTCAGGGTCACCATTTTGAGGCCCAGGTAGCAGGTTGTTGGGACGGTCATTAGACCCAACAGGCTGACTTTCTTCGCTGGTTACCACTGAGGAGCTGTGGTGAAGAGTCCTTCATTGGCACATTTGCCTCATGACCAATGGGTACCACTGGACCTTGTGTCCCCACAAAGAGATTTAAATTTAAATTTTGTAGGTTTCTTTTGAGGACCTGAATTTCAGTGTCCGTTAAAAGGAGTCATTTTTTAACCTGCTTTAATTTGATTTCAAAAAGGCACATAGGAACAGACTGAAATTTGTTGATTTTAAAAGTGCATGTTAGTAATGTGTATCTCTACAAATAAAAGCTTGTAATTGAGTATAGATTAGGTTCCAGTTCTAACCTTCATTGCCCGTCTATCTCGAACAGAATAGAAAATAGCATCTCTCATTTTCGGGAGCTTTAATGGAGGATTTGCAATCTGACTGTCATCAAGCAACTGTAAAATGTTCTATTGCCACTTACGTCAAAAATGCAAGCAGATAAACGACGAAAGTGGCAACTTTGCTTGCTTTATCAATAAATTATTAATCTGCTTAGTTTATTATTAGGCACCATAAAAGTGCTTTGGGCTTTTAACATACATTGTACCTGACCGTGGAGTTTCCCTTTAAATAACCACACACCTGAAGAAAATGTTTCAAAACCCACAAATAATCAGATATTTTACTGGTGGGGCCTTTTACCACAGAATCTGTAGTCACGAGAAATGTCTTTGTCCTTGCTTTGGGGCTTACAGCCAATAAAAGCCTTTTTAATATTGCAAACATCACCATCAAATCAATCTTGTCTTTCATCCTGACCCATAAAAGCTCAAAGAAATGGAACTCCAGATTCAACAAATGATTTCCCCTCCCCTCCACGACAACTAATGCAAAACTGAAATGCTGTATATTTAAAAAAGGAATGATCTGTACATGAAGGCCAATAGCATACAGGATGTTGCTATTTTGAGAGGTTGGTGAGTCATTTTACAGCCACCTTTTAAAGGTTACATGACGTACCCTAATTGCAGATAACTGTTATAATTCTGTGGCAAATGCATTCCTTCAGAAGTCACAGAAGTGCAAATCCTTTCTGCTCTTTTAAATTTCTCAATATCCTTGAAAAATAAATGAGTGACCAGTAACAAATTGTCTGAGTCCATGCAATGCACACATACCGCTATCATTTTAATAACATCCAAAGAAATGGCTTTGTGACCCAGTCACAGGCACTCAGTAGGAAAAAACAAGCCTCCAACTGCATAATATTTAAATATCCTTGTATTCTGACTGTCTTTTCTCTGATCTTTTTTGAGGGGAGAGAACCCAACATTTTATTTCTGTGCAGTATTCTGCAAGTGACATCTGTGCAAGGTAGATAGAATTCAAAGTATAATTGTTTGAAATATACAAATTTACTCATTTACTAGTTACAATTATGTTGACTTCTCGTCTCTGTCATTTCTTATTGGTTTTCCATTGCACCATAAGTAATAACTGTGAATAGGACTAATTAGATAAAATCTAAATGCAGGTTTTAAATGAATGGGTAATTTTCACTAACCAATTCAGTCAGATTGGATATAATCCAGGGTTTCACAGGGTGCCCTGTGCAATGCTGCTGGCCCTCACAAAGAACAATCACCCTGTTTGCCGTAGAGATTAGTCTCAAAGTCATTGCAGGTCAGATCTACTGAGATTTGTTCACACACCAACTTCTTCCTCACAATCTGCAGAAATCTCACTGTCTGCCTCAGGCATTTTACGTTCCAATGTGCTGGTAATGATTAAGGAAAACAGTTTACACAATAGAAGATTTGCAAAGGGACCTGAATCCCAATTCCAGACAGAAAGGCTTCAAAAGATCTTTTCGAAAATTGAATTCAGAGACTCCCTGCTTTGCAGTGAACATTTTTACACACATTGGGCAGTTGAACTGGGTAGCATGAGTTGTGAAATTCTGCAGGTCAGCATAAAGTTTAAAGTTGGCAGTCACAAGTTATTCTCACTTCTGAGTGGTTGTTTATTCACTCACGAAATGTGGGCGTCACAGACTGGACCAGCATTTATTGCCCATTCCTAATCGGACAGTTAAGAGTCAGCCACATTGCTGTGGGTCTGGAGTTAACGTGTAGGCCAGACCAGGTAAGGATGGCAGTTTCCTTCCCTGAGAGTCATCAATAAACAAGATGGGCTTTTCCAACAATCAGCAATGGTTTCAATGTCATCATTAGACTCTTAATTCGAGACTTTTAAAGATTGAATTCAAATTCCGCTATCTGCCATGGTAGGATTCGAACCTGGGTCATCAGAATACGGCCTGAATCTCTGCGTTAGTAGTTTAGTGACAAAATCACCAGGTTATCACCTCCCATATGGAGCAGCATGGGTTGGAGTAGGGCCCAGAAGCCGCAGCCAGCAATAGTGCGGATGAGTGCCAATGTGGGCTGACAGGAAAGGTTCCTCCCAATTGTCCTAAAGCAGTTCAGTCCTCTAACCCTCACCACTCACATCACCTCACCAACACACTCACCTCCATCCCTCATACTCTCCATGCCAACTCAATCCCAACTCACGGCCTCTTCCATGTCTTTTCATCCAGTTTTATGCTGTGCATGAAGCATATAATAATAATGGGATTGCTGAGAAAAAAAATCTAACCATGAAACCTCTTTGAAAATCAAACAATGACTCCCTCACCCCTAGAAAAAATGCCAAAGAGACCATTAAACTATCAAAACAGATACTTCAAAGACTTCCCACTCTTAATCTTCACTGAAAACAATCTTACAAAGAATAATATATTATGATCACTTAAAGATGTCAAACAAAAGTCATTTGTCAAAACAGACATCTTGCTGAATTAATGCTTTCAGTAGTCAGGGCTCACAGATAAACATGTTTTCTGAGAACAGATGCAGTGTCTCAATGTTTATTTGGACAAGATTATGAGTTGTGAAGTGTTTAAAGCCTCTATTAATGATACTTAAATGGTTTGATTGACAGTTTTTATAGAGACGTAGGAACAGGACTTGTTTCTAAAGCAGGATTTCTAAATGGGTGATTTTTTGGAATGTTCCCAACTCAAACATGATCATCATGATCCACCTGTTAAAAAGCAAAGGTCAAACTCACACACCTACTGTCCTTTTTAACAGCAGTACAGCAGTTAGGATAATAATTTGTTGAAATCTCAATTCCAGAAGGAGGTTTCTTGGTTTCAATAAATTTGTACTTGTCAGACAATGTCACGCTGCAGAGCTGCCGGAAGTGTATGGGTAAGACACTTTGACCTTTCCTTTCCAAATCTTTCCTCATCCAGAAAAAAATCCTCTGATGGACAATTAACCACGAGCCATGGAGAAGCTGGTCCAACTCCAGGGAAATGCTGGGAGTCTCGGAGATGCTGCAATGGTGCTGGCTGGGTCTGAAACTTTGATTGCTGGCTTGCTACCTGCAACCTTATCTCACACTGCAGAAAATTACCGGCACCAGGAAACGGAATGGGGTCTTAGATTAACAGTCCACCCTCCATTTTTAAATACAGCCTTTGAAACAATCCAACTCATGCTATTTGAATAGTGAACCCGATCTTTTCCAGAAAGCTCCTTACAATTTTGGGGAAAATTTTGTAGACATTGTGATTAGACTATGAGCAATCAGCCTCATGTTTAATTTACAAGAATTATTATAACAGCCTGAACTCTAGTCAAGATTTGAAATGCTACTTGTACTGAACTCCTGATCAGCTTACAGGAAGTCCTGGGTTTCCTGTCTTGATTGTCATGACCCTGACTAATATCACAGATCTGGGCAGTTGTTCAATTCAGAATAACTCCACTTTTAATTCTCTTCACAAATTGATACAATTCAATCTGCTGCTATGTGCCTTGTGTTGAGTACTTTAAATCCACAATAAACTGGGATTTTAGAGGACAGTTACTTTGGTTCATGAAGATCCCGTTCTCACTGTTTCAGTGTGTTAAGCATTCTTAACAGTGTCTGCTTGTACCCCATAGTATCTGACATCTATCAGGCTGACCGCACTAAATAAAAATACATGTGTGTTTCCTCTGATTTTCCAGTAGCTTAGATGCTGATTCCAAATGTGCAATCTACAGAAATAAAAAGCAAGAGGGTAGCCAGGGAAACAGTTGGCCCAGTCAAGGACAAAGGAGGGAATCTACGTGTGGAGCCAGAAGAGGTAGGTGAGGTCCTAAACAAATCCCTTGTATCGGTATTCACCAAAGAATTGTTGGAGGATGATCTCAGGGAAGGGAGTGTCGAGTTTCTAAGCCAAATTGCAATTAAAAAGGAAGAGGTGTTGTGCACCTTAAAAAATATTAAGGTAGATATGTCCCCAGGTCCTGATGGGCTCTATCCCAGAATATGGAGGGAGGCAAGATTTGCTGGAGCATTGACAGACGTCTTCGTATCCTCCTTGGCCACAAGCGAGGTCCCAGAGGACTGGAGAATAACCAATGTTGTCCCATTGTTTCAGAACTGCAACAGGGATAATCCTGGAAATTACAGGCCTATGAGTCTCCCATCAGTGTTAGGGAAATTATTGGAAAAGATTCTCAGGGATGAGATCTCTATGCATTGAGAAGCAAATGGACTCATTAGCGATAGACAGCATGGTTTTGTGCAGAGGAGGTCATGCCTCACTAACTTGATCAAGTTTTGTTTTATTCATTAACAGGATGAGGGTAACACTGGCCAGGCAGCATTTATTGCCCATCAGTAATTGCCCAGAGGGCAGTTCAGAGTCATCCACATTGCTGTGGGTATGGAGTCACACGTAGACCAGACCAGGTAAGTTTGGTAGTTTCCTTCCCTAAAGGACGTTAGTGAACCAGATGGGTTCTTCCGACAATCAACACTGGGTCATGGTCATCATTAAATTCTTAATTCCAGATATTTTATTGAATTCAAATTCCACCTTCTGTTTTGGCAGGATTTGAACCCGGGTCCCCAGAATGTTATCCGGGTCTCTGGATTAATAGTCCAGCAATAACACCACTAGGCCATTGCCTTGAGGAGGAGACAAAAATGATTGATAAGGGAAAAGTGGTTAATGTTGTCTACATCGACTTCAGTGAAGCCTTTGACAAGATCCCTCATGGCAGACTGGTACAAAAGGTGAAGTTACATGGTACCAGGGTGAGCTGGCAAGATGGATACAGAACTGGATTAGTCACAGGAGACAGATGGTGGTAGTGCAAGGATGTTTTTCGGAATAACAAGGTGTAGAGCTGATGAAGGGTCTAGGCCCAAAACGTCAAGCTTTCCTGCTCCTATGATGCTGCTTGGCCTGCTGTGTTCATCCAGCTCCACACCTTGTTATCTCGGATTCTCCAGCATCTGCAGTTCCTATTATCTCTGCTTTTCAGAAAGGAGGGTTATGACTAGTGGTGTTCCACAGGCGTCAGTGCTGAGACCTCTGCTGTTCGTGATCTACATAAATGATTTGGAGAAAAACGTAGCTGGTCTAATTAGTAAGTTTGTGGACAATACAGATATTGGTGGAGTTGTGGATAGTGAGGAGGATTGTCAGAGGATACAGCAGGGTATACATTAGTTGGAGGCATGGGCAGAAAAATGGCAGATGGAGTTTAATCTGGACAAATGTGAGGTGATGCATTTTGGAAGGTCATGTACAGGTGGAAATTATACAGTGAATGGCAGAACCCTTAGGAGTATTGATATGCAGAGGGATCTGAGTGTGCAGGTGGAAAGATCACTGAAGTTGGCAGCGCAGGTAGATAACGTGGTAAAAAAGGCCTATGGCATGCTTGTCTTCATTGGAAGGGGCATTAAGTACAAGGATAGACAAGTAATGCTGCAGCTTTATAGAACTTTAATTAGGCCACACTTGGAATATTGCGTACACTTCTGGACACCACACTACCAGAAGGATGTTTCAGAGATAGTAGGAACTGCGGAGGCTGGAGAATCTGAGATAATTAGGTGTGGAGCTGGATGAACACAGCAGGCCAAGCAGCATCATAGGAGCCGGAAAGCTGACGTTTTGGGCCTAGACCCTTCTTTCCTGAAGAAGGGTCTAAGCCCGAAAGGTCAGCTTTCCTGCTCCTCTGATGCTGCTTGACCTGCTGTGTTCATCCAGCTCTACACCTTCTTATACCAGAAGGATGTGGATGTTTTGGAGAGGGTATAGAAAGGGTTCGTCAGAATGTTGCATGGTATGGGGGGATTGTAGCTATGAAGAAAGGTTGGATAGACTGGGTTTGTTTTCACTGGAATGCAGGAGGTCGAGGGGCAACCTGATAAAAGTTTATAAGATTCTGAATAGCGTGGATAAAGTGGAAAGTATGAGGATTTTCCCCAAGGTGGGGGGGTCAATTACACATTCAAAGTGCGAGGGAGGAAGTTTAAAAGAGATGTACGAGGCACATTTTTCACACAAAGGGTGGTGAGTGCCTGGAACACGCTGCCAGAGGAGGTGGTGAGAGCAGACACAATAGCAGCATTCGAGAAGCACCTGGATGAACACATGAACAGGAAGGGGATAGAGGGATATGGGTCCTGTAAGTGAAGACAGTTTTAGTATAGAAGGGCAAAATGTGGCAGCACAGGCTTGGAGGGCCGAAGGGCCTGCTCCTGTGCTGTATTGTTCTTAGTTCTTCTTTGTTTGTTCTACATCCCTGAAGGATGGTTGACTATGGGATTGTGTAATTTATTCAAGCCATGCAGCCAATGTAGCAATGGGCTCATGGAGTGCTGTTACTACGTATTTTCACACCAGCCATTTACCTTTAGTGAAAGTCATAACTAACCCTAGTAATGACTCAAGCCATCAAACCTACTCCTCACCATAAGCGATAATATAAGACAAACCTCCAACACTTGCAATGACTAAGACCAATGTTAACTTAAATCAACTGGGGAAAGTACAACAGCACCGATGGAAGAAACATTATAATAAAATAAAGAACTGGGGATGCTGGACTTCTGCGACAAATAAAAACAGAAATAGCTGGAGACACTCAGCAAGTCTGGCAGCACCTGTGGAGAGAGAAACAAGAGTTAATCTTTTCAGTTCAGTGACTCTTTGTCAGAACCCAACTGAGCAAGAGTCACATCAGACTCAAAATGTTCACTCTGTTTCTCTCTCCACAGCTCCTGCTAGACCTGCTGAGTTTCTCCAGCACTTTCTGTTTTTGTTCGGAACACAGTTATTCTAGATATTATTAGCCTTGCACAAGGTGTTATTCCATGTACAGTTAACAATGGGCTCACATCCTAGATTAAAGGTAGTTCAGATAGTTTTGATGCTGTCCCGCATACTGGGTTGGTGGTGTTGGGGTATATGGACCTGTTGCCTTCCCTCCTCCATTTCCATTTAATCTATGGCTGGAAAATCCATGGGCATAAACCTCTGCTCTGATGCCATCTGAGGTCTTTAGTGGGCAATTAATGCCCAGCTTAATCTACTGATCCCATAGGATCTGCTAAGTGTTTGCAGCATTCGCCGGTTTTAGTTTGAAATGGTGGCATCCACAGTATTTTACTCTTCCTCCATCAAAGTTTGTTGCATCATAGTTTCATTGGTTTGAACTTCAAGTGTGGTTTACTCAGCCTGTAATCACTAAGAGTCATGCAACTTTGTTCTACAGAAACAAGTTGTGGTTAACTTGACCTGCAAACAGGGATAGATATTCATTATGGCCCAAATAGTGTTCACTTAATAGGAGTAAACAGCCACAAGCATTCACTTAAACAGGAAAGGGTAAATTAATGTGTGAAGATAACAGTGTTACTTGTTTTTTTAGCTAAGTCAGTAACTGGCTTTGTAATGGCTATTAGATCGAACTCATTAATTTCTCTCTGTGCTATTTTTCAACAACTATTTTCCGAATTTTCCACATTTGGACATTATCTTTGGCTTTTGTTCCACTGCTTTTCCTTCAACCATCCCAAGACTCTCATGGGCCATTACCTTTGTTATGTTTTCTACCCTTTCTTGACCCACCCTGTTTATTTTTACCCAGATGTTCGCCCCACAGCCTCAACTTTTCACCTATGGCTGTGAACTTGAAACATTCCTCGAATTTGCCACAAAAGACGTCACTGAATCCAGTCATAAAGATGGATTTAAGATTAACACAAGGGGTGAATGAATAGAGGATTCTGCTAATAGAATCCTAAGTGGAGGAGCAACACGAGCTTGTACTGAATGGGCTGAGCAGCCTGTTGTTCAGCTATTTAACCTCTGTATTCACATGATGGCAGATTGCATTCAGCAAAAGAAATTGGAAGCTTATGAAAACTTCCCATGTGAATGATCCATTAACACAAATGCAACATCAACGACCATAAAATATCTTAAAAACTAAGATTGTCACAGTTCCACTGGCTCTTTAGAGAGAGAAAGAGGCGACTGACGACTGATGATGGTTTAACCTGAGGGTCAACACGCCTGTGGTGAGGGGAGAGATTGAGAAGGAGAGTCCTTCATGATAGCCGCAGCCAGTGCAGGAATTGTACCTACACTGTTGGCATCACTCTGCATCGCGAGCCAGCCACCCAGACAACTGAGCTGACCAATCATCAATCTATTGTCCTTGTTGTTCACCATCAAAGTAAACCTTCCATGAGCTCACCACTTAAATGCGACACCTCTCCCCTCCGCACCCCACACCCCACACCCCCTGTCATCCCCCACCCAGTCCTGCCCAAAGTCTCCAATGAAGAATAACCAGTTGGGTGGTACCGATGCCCCAACATAAGGGAAATCTGTAGCGGGGCAAAGCAGAAAACTGAAGAGGAAAGTAAATCAGGAGCTCCAAATTAGCCGTTGGGTTTATAGTGACATGCCAGGAAAATTCTGGAAGAAGCAGTAAAGAAGTAGAGGGGCTGACTCTGGAGGTTTTCGGTCAGCCTTTTAAAAGGAAAGAACCAGCAGCCCACTCTTTACCCAGATTACCAGGTGCCCAGGCACAGTTACAATCGCTGGTGCTGGGAATTCCCACTTGAACGGCTCAGGTCGGAATCAAGACCATCTGGAGGCAGTGTGAGGTGATCTATGTCAGCTCCAACTGAAGAACCCATGCAAGAAGAATGCGCTGTATCCCTAAGCAAATGTGATTTTTTCTAAATCAGATCAGACCTGGTGCACGGCCAGCTAAGAGGGGGCATTCGAGGAAGTTTCTGCTCTCCCAGGAAATAAAGAACGTGGATTTGGCCAGAATAGGAACAGAAGGGCAATGGAGCCCATTGTGAGGGCCATACTAGTGTACAGGCTGCACTAGCCCCAACACTGAGATCACCCACCATACCTGGGCCTTTCATACCTGCGTAGAAGGTGATGGTTCTGAAAGGATTAATGCTGGAGACTGCATTAAGCTCCACCCAATAGCTGAGATTTTTACACAGCCTGTCTGACTAGGAGCAGAATGTGCCTCTGAAAGGTAATGTTAAGGGCAGCAGAGAAGGTGATTTATATAGTTTCAGTACTTAGTAATGAAATTGTAAAGACTGCTTGAACAATTGTGGTTGAATCAATGATATCACAGTCAGGGACAGTCGCAGTTCTGTGAAAACTGAATCCGACTTCATTACAAACCCCAGTTTGTAAGGCCCACTCCCCCAGTAACACTTGTGTGGGGAATTTCTATTTATAAAGCTGATATCTGCTCTGTTATTGTTAAATAATGAGTAAATCACCACAAACTAACAGTGAGTGTGTGACATTCGGTTCTAACAATCGTTTCAGAAACTCTATTTGCCTGTACCACTGGCTGGGAAATGTCAGCAACTCATCACCCAGTTAGGACTGAGATGAGGGTAAACTTCTTCACTCAATCCTGTGAAGCTTTGGAATTCTCGAGCCAGGCAGCTGTGACTGACCAGCCACTGGGAGTAGATTCAAGACTGAAGTTGATATATTTTTGGGCTGTAAGCTATGATCTTAATAAATGGTCCAAAACAGGTTCAAGAGCCATATGACCCTATTTCCATGGGTTGGGGATTCTAGAACTGGGAGCATAGTTTGAAAACAAGGGCAGACTGTTCAGGTGAGATGTTAGGAAGCACTTCTACATACAGAGGGTGGTAGATTTTGAACTCTCTTCCACAAATGACAATGGATTCTGGATCAGTTGTTAGTTTTAAATCTGAGAGACATAATTTTTTGTTAAGCAAAGGTATTAAGGGATATGGGTGAAAGGCAGGTATATGGAGTTAGGCCACAGATCAGCCATGATCTCATTGAATAATGGAACAGGCTCGAGGGGCTGAATGGCCTACTCCTGTTCCTGTGTGCTTATGACCCTGTTTCTCTCTCCACAGATGCTGCCAGACCTGCTGAGTTTCTCCAGCACTTTCTGCTTTGATTGCTAATAGTAAGATTCCTTTAGAAAAGAGTGTGTCTGTTGGAGAGATGTAATGACATTGAATATTGGAGCACTGATCCATTTTACACTGATTCACCGACTCCAGTGTCATAGGAAGGGGTTCTCATTTAGATTCTTCACAAAACTTTATAATCATGCTTTTCATAATAGCCAGCTTTAACGGGTCCGTTTACCTTTGCTAATGAGCCCAAGATATTCTATTCAAACTGCTGTACTGTAAGTTCTATTATTCCCTCCCTAAGGGCATTCTGGGTCTACCTTCAGCACATGGACTGCAGCGGTTCAATAAGGCAGCTCACCACCACCTTCTCAAGGGGCAACTAGAGACGAGCAATAAATGCTGGGCCCAGCCAGCGTTGCTCAGATCCCACAAGTGAGAAAAAGAAAATGGCAAAGTAACAAGAATTCAATTCCACTGGATAAATGATACATCCTTTTACATATCATAGGAATGGTACAAATGGCACGCTAGCCCAGGCTAAAGGCTATAAATGGGAATTATTGACATGTAAGATTATGCGAAGAAAGATTAGGTTAACAACTTAACAAAAACGCTTCACTTAATTCACATGTGATGTGGAGGTGCCGATGTTGGACTGGGGTGGACAAGATCAGAAGTCACACAACATCAGGGTATAGTCCAACAAGTGTGGTTGAAAACACAAGCTTTCAAAACTCTGCTCCTTCATCAGGTGAAGTGAGAAAAAGCACACAGGCAGAGAGATCAACAGGCAGAGAGATCAAAAGATCATACAAAAGATGCGAGAGGAGCGTCGATAGGCTCATTAATAAGTTTCACTTTAGTCACAACGTCCTACACTTTTGATCACTAGCAGAGATTTACTATACTTACTGTGATTCACTTGTACATATTGCATTCATCTCCAGGTAAGTAACATTCACAATACGCAAATGCCAGGCTATGACCATTGCCAATACGAGACAATCTAACCACTGCCCCTTAACATTCAATGGCGTTACCATCACTGAATCCCCCACTGTCAACATCCTGGGAGTTATCAATGTTATCATTGAAACTCAACTGGACCCACCACATAAACACAGTGGCTACAAGAGCAGGTCAGAGGCTGGGAATACTGCGGTGAGTAACTCTCCTCCTGACTCCCCAAAGCCTGTCCCACCATCTACAAGGCACAAGTCAGGTGTGTGATGGAATACTCCCCACCTGCCTGGATGGGTGCAGCCTCAACATCCAAGAAGCCTGACACCATCCAGGACAAAGCAGCCGCTTGATTGGCACCACATCCACGAGCATCCACTCCCTCCACCACCGACGCTCAGTAACAGCAGCGTGTACTATCTACAAGATGCACTGCAGAAATTCAGCAAAGATCCTCAGACAGCACCTTCCAAATCCATGACCACTTCCAACTAGAAGGACAAGGGCAGCAGATACACAGGAATGCCACCCCCTGCAAGTTCCTCTCCAAGTCACTCACCATCCTGACTTGGAAATACGTCGCTGTTCCTTCAGTGTCACTGGGTCAAAATCCTGGAATTCCCTCCCTCAGTGCATTGTGGGTCAACCCACATCAGGAGGACTGCAGCGGTTCAAGAAGGCAGCTCACCACCACCTTCTCAAGGTCAACTAGGGATGGGCAAGAAATGCTGGGCCAGGCCAGCGACACCCACATTGCACAAATGAATTTAAAAAAAGGTACCGGTAACTTCAGAACTGATCTGACATCCGCCCTGAACTGACCAAGCTCAAAGTCAGAAGGTGAGAAAGCTTCAAATTGGGTTTAAGTATGTCTTCAGGACCTGATTGTCATGAAGGTAATGTTAAATTGTTACCCTGAGATTGGTCATGTCTGACAGGCCTGTTAGGGTCTTACATCAAAGTCACACATAAAGTGAGTCAAAGGAAACTGGTGAACTCTCTCAGAATCACCAGCCACAGCTCCCATAATGCCACAGTACTGCTGGAGTACCACGGTCGGGGGTATCCGTCCCTGAGTAATGTTTGGGAAATAATTGTGAAATCAGAAAAGTGACCCATTCGACATTAAGAAAAATGTCCAATTATGTAATCATGTTTTGAAGAATGAGATGGAAATCTTGTTAGTGGGTGGTGTGAAGTTTATTTATATCCATTAACATACCATTAATAACTCAGTCATATCTAGTTCACCCAGCCGGCAGATAGAAACCTCACAACAACAAGCCCCAACGTGGACATCAGGCTGGCATTTGGCAACTCCAACTTGATGCTTGTTCCTCTGACCACCATCTTTGACAACAGTCTCCAACATCTCAGGGCACACTCAATGGACAACGACTGGCCACATCCCTCCTTGACCACGGAGGTTGGCATTGAAAATGTACCAGCTTCACCGCATTATCATGGTACATCTTTGCCCCACTTCTCATCCAGTCTTGCATTTCAATGCTGCCTGCTGAGGAACATTGGCACCTCTCATTGCAGTGTGACTGTCAGGACACTGTGTACAGGGAAAGGCACCGTCTCATGGATTGGCCCATGCTGCATTTCAGGGCTCTTCTCTTAGCGCTTACTCAATTAGCACCTGCAGGGGGGTGCTCACAGTATCCCTGGCCTCGTATTTTTGCACTTTGTCCCCTCAGCATGAGATAAAGGCTCACAGGATTCCCATCATGCTGTGCTGTTAAACATCGACGTAAAGCCAAAAAGCTTGTCATGTTGGCAGCAGTGGTCACTCAGCAGGTGGCCATGTTGCTGTATGGTCCCATTCTAAATCAATGCCACACCAACGCCATGTGTCAGCTGTGTATCTGGCAAACACGTTGAATGCGCTTCAACCAAATGGCCATTTCTCTAAAGGGAGTCTCAGTCCAGTCAAGGTAGTGGGGTAGGGGGGACGTGCAACTCATCAGTCAGGAGATGTCACCAGAAACAGTTGAGGGAAGTGGGATCTCAGACCAGGGGCATGGACATGGTCAGTAGGCTCTTTTGGGTGGTTATAGTCAATGGGTCTGGAGGCTGGGCTCCAGTCAGGCCTACAGGTCCTGTGCAAGCAGTTAATGCAGTTACAGTAAGCCAGTTAGGGAGATGTACACAGGTCAGTCACAGGGCTGGTCACACATCACTCAATACTGCCCATCCAAGTCACTTAAGGGGATGTGGGGATGCAGTGGTGGTGAGCCACGGTCAATCCTGTGCGTCAGCTCATTGAAAGTCAGTAAGGGGAGTGGGGGGGATGGCGGGTAGCAGGGTCCACTGATGTGGTAGGGAAACTGGGGAAGTCAGTTGTGGGGGTTGGAGGCGGCTTGCTGGGATGTAGAGAGGATGATAATTGTGAAGAGGGAAACTCAATTTATAACTTGGGTAGCACGGTGGCTCAGTTATTAGCACTGCTGCCTCACAGGACTGAGGACCCGGGTTCGATTCCAGCCTCGGGCAACTGTCTGTGTGGAGTTTGCATATTCTCCCCGTGTCTGCGTGGGTTTCCTTTGGGTGCTCCAGTTTCCTCCCACAGTCCAAACATGTGCAGGTTATGTGGATTGGCCATGCTAAATTGCCCGTAGTGTTCAGGGATGTGCAGGCTAGGTGGCTTAACCATGGGAAATGCATGGTTACAGGGATAGGATAGGATCTGGTTCAGGGTCAGGGTGGGATGCTCTTCAGAGGGTTGGTGCAGACTCAATGGGCTGAATGGCCTGTTTCCACACTAGAGGGATTCTACGAATAGGGGGAATGATAGTACATTGAAGGAGATGGGATACTGTGGGAAGGGGACTTGCCCTGACTGGATGCAGTGCATCATGATGGTTGATTTCACTCAGCTGAAGGCCTGGAACTCAGGGTTCAGGTTGAAGACGAGGGTGTGAGTTTGTGGAAGCTCAGAGCTGATGGGCCCAACATGGGGTGTAAGGAAGAAAGGAGCATGGACGTTTGTGGGTGCCTGGTTATTGCAAGGCTGAGCCTGTAACTCACTGAGCCAAAAGCAACTCACTGCGACTTGGGTGTGTCTCTCTTAAAGTCAGTCTGACCCCAGAGGAAACGTCAGGAAAGCTGACTATCTCCTGATCTTTCCGTTGTTGATGAACAATGGGAAGGAAAAAAAGAGGAATTTTGAATAAACTACTTCTTTAATCCTAACTTTCAAGATTATACCACTAGTGTCAGAGATAGCAGGAACTGCCGATGCTGGAGTCAGAGATAACACAGTGTGGAGCTGGAGGAACACAGCAGGCCAAGCAGTATCAGAGGAGCAGGAAAGCTTGATGTTTCGGGCCTAGACCCTTCATCAGAA
>JAHRHZ010000149.1:2094162-2120628 GCA_024137785.1 Ginglymostoma cirratum | reverse complement strand
GGGCCTGCTGTGTTCATCCAGCTCCACACCTTGTTATCTCGGATTCTCCAGCATCTGCAGTTCCTTTTATCTTTGTTAGATGGTGGAATTTGATTCAATTAAAAAAATCTGTTATTAAGAGTCCAATGATGACCATAAGACCATTGTTGATTGTTGGAAAAACAAATGTGGTTCATTAATGACTTTTCAGGAAGGAAATCTGTCATCGTCATCTGGTCTAAACTACATGTGACTCCAGACCCACATGAATGGGGTTGACTCTTAACTGCCCTCTGGGCAATTTGGAATTGGTATTAAATGCTGTCCTCATTCCATGATTGACTACAAAAAAACTTTCAATTTTAATGTTTTAAATCCTTTTAAAATAAGTACTACAGAAAACCCAAGGTTTTAAACCCTGTGAATGTCTGGTCAAGACCTGTGGAAAGGCCATGAAATGTCACACATGTATCACCTAAAGGTTTCAATCAAACCTCAAACCGGCTGCACTGTGGTCTCCTGTGAAAATAAAGATAATGAGGGTCTGGGTGACTGTCTGCTCAACAGCAAACCATCCATGTGGATTATGTTCCAAACTGCACACACATTTCATTTCCTTTGAAGAATACCCAAAGACAAGAGCTAAAGAGCCAGTTTCAATCCTAATGGGATGGCCTAGAGGGATTGAATGCTCCTGTGAGTACCATCATGGGTTCAATCATAACCGCATTGTGAAGGCCACAGGTAAAAAATAACTATTCCTTAGTTACCCCTGTGTTGCAGGTAACGACCCATTTAACCCTGAGTGCTGTTACCAGCTCTAACAAGAACGGGATAACAAAGGACTCTTTTCCACCCTGAAAGTTGGAATTTCAATCAAAAAGCATCAGAACTACAGAATCTCAACTACCTTTGTGAAGGTGAGTCTTCATCTACCATTGTCAACATTATTATTAACCTCCACTACAATGGCTGCAATGTTTAACTTTCTGCACTTCACAATTTAGAGATTGCTGTCTATATAAATAATAAAAGCAAAATTCTACAGATGCTGGAAATCTGAAATAAACACAGAGACTGCTGGAGAAACAGTCATATTGGACTCGAAACATTAACTTGGTTTCTCTCTCCACAGATATTGCCAGACTCAGTGGGTTCCTCCAGATATTTCTATTTTTTGTTACTGACATCTGTATTTTGAATTAACTTTCCTACCTTCCCTCTTATTTCTAGTCTGTGTGCCTGTGTGTTGCATTATTAATTGTTTTTGTGTGAAGTGATTAATAAGCTCACTCTTCGCCTGTTTGAATTGGTTCCTTTTAAAAGTTCTCTCAGGGTTGGGAGAAAGGGATGGCAAGAGAAGGATCCTGTTAAAATTAACCTTTTTACAATCAATGAGGGCACAGGCAAAAAGAGAAGGTTAGGTTCTTCATCATTCCTCGCTGCAGCTTAACAGTTTGGGAGTATCCCATCTGGAACGGTATTGAATTGTGGAACTTCGTACAGGGTCTGACTGTAATTTTGTCAATTGAGCCCAGCATTAAAATGTCTTCACAAAAGTACAGGAACCTAGAATTCCACTTTTCCTTAAGTAACCATCATTCTCTTTCTTTGATGGGCAGATGGTATTTTTGATGAGTGCACCTTTGTTATTGGTCAGTTAGGAAGTCTTCATAACTCGACAGACCCCATGTATTTCTACATCAAACTGATCTCAGCATTGGATTGGGGAACAGGCAAGTCCCACGCTCTGTTCTCCTTCCCAATTATTAGCCACGCAAAATGAAATTTCCCCAGAATACTGTTCCATTCCAGTTACTACAGTCACTCACATTTTACAGAGTACATTAATTCAACACAAGTTTGAAATTTATTTGCACTTTATTTTGTGGAAGTGATCTACCCTCGAACCTTGATTGATTCTCAGTCCCACCTGTATCCCACATAAAGATCATGCAGCAACGATGACCTCTCCATCTCCAATTTTCTCTCCATGTATCAGGAGATATTGCAGATTCCACATATATCAACTCAAAAACGCTGACAGCAGAGATACAGACTGAGATATGAATCCTGCCAATCCATCAGAATCTACATCACAGCCCTCCAACTCAAGGAAATGAAACCATAAGCTTTCAGGTTTTTGATCTGATTTCAGATTAACAGCCCTGTTACTTTACAAGGAACAAATAGCTTTTTTTCAAAGGTTAAAGAAAAACGAAATTAACATTTGATAGAATAAGATCAATAATTGAAATTTTGAAAAGCAATTATTTTGCTTTATAATTTAGTAGAGTAATTATTCCAAAAAAAAATCTTAAGTGTTTGATGCAGCAAAAAAAAATGGAAGATCATTAGAGGAAATAAAATAATGCACTATTCGCCTTCTCATTAGAATTTTACTGAAGATTAAAGTGAGTTGGCTGCTCTGAGTTTTGAAACCTCTACAATTATGGAAATTACTGCATAACAAGGTCCTGTTTTAAAAGACATCTGTAAGTGTACATTGTCATTTCGCTAATGAGGCTGCTTAATAGCATACATTGATTTCAGATAGAAAATGAAGTCTTTTGAAGTGAACACGTAACATGTAATAAAGCTGTCACAATCGATCGTCTTCTGATTAAAACAGAGTAGGCTGCTACCTCAGAAGTAACATGGCTCCCGCTTAAGATGAGCATTCTAATGAAAGTAACAGGATGAGGGAGTAATCATAGGAGAATTCAGAACACACACACTCCTTTCACATTTGAGACTTGTATCAGACAAAGCCAAAGCACATTCTAATATTAGAAGCTGATAGAGGCCTGTTGAGTCTCAATAGGAGGTTCCAAAGCTGCTGCTGATCAATACCATGAAGTCAGTGATCGGGACAATTCCTTTTGGTGAGGTCAATGCTGTGTACAAACCCAGGATCCTATCAGCAACATGGCTTCAACTGTAACAAGCTAATACTGAAGCTGCTGGAGAAACTCAACAGGTCTGGCAGCTTCCAGCGAGAAAGACACAGAGATTACATTTCGGATTCAATGACTGTTCTTCAGAATTAGAGGAAAAGGTAGTATTTAGGAGTAGAGTGGAGTAAAGGGAGTGGGTGGATAGATAGATACGGAGATCAGAGAGAGAGAGATAGAAATTTTAAAAGGTAAGCAGACAGAGGGATTGCTGACAGTGACCCAGAGACACTTGGTAATTGTTAATAGGGGCTATAAGTTTCATAGAATTCCTAACATGTGGAAACAGGCTATTCCACCCATTGGATCACAGCAACCCTCCAAAGAGCAGCCTTCCCAGACCCACCCCCCTACCCTATCCCTGTAACCCTGCATAACCCATGGCTAACCCACATATCCCTGAACACTATAAGCAATTTAGCATGGTCAATCCACCCTAACCTGCGCATCTTTGGACTGTGGGAGGAAACCGGAGCACCCGGAGGAAACCCACGCAGACACGGGGAGAATGTGCAAACTTCACACAGACAGTTGCCCGAGGAATTGAACCCAGGTCTGTCGTGCTGTGAGGCAGCAGTGCTAACCACTGAGTCATCGTGCTGCCCCAAGTAGTTGAAAATGGGTTGGTCTTGCTGATAACAAGCATGGGGCTGGATGAACACAGCAGGTCAAGCAGCATCGCAGGAGCAGGAAAACTTGACGTTTCGAGCCTAGACCCTTCATCAGAAATGGGGGAGGGGAAGAGGGTTCTGAAATAAATAGGGAGAGAAGGGGAGGCGGATAGAGGATGGATAGAGGAGAGGATAGGTGGAGAGGAGGCAGACAAGTCGAAGAGGCGGGGATGGAGCCAGTAAAGGTGAGTGTAGGTAGGGGGGTAGGGAGGAGATAGGTCAGTCCAGGGAGGACGGACAGGTCAAGGGGGCGGGATGATGTTAGTAGATAGGAGATGGGGGTGTGGCTTGAGGTGAGAGGAAGAACAGGTTAGGGAGGTGGAGATGAGCTGGGCTGGTTTTGGGACGCGGTTGGGGGAGGGGAGATTTTGAAGCTTGTGAAATCCACATTGATGCCATTGGGCTGCAGGGTTCCCAGGCTGAATATGATTTGCTGTTCCTGCAGCCTTCGGGTGGCATCACTGTGGCATTGCAGGAGGCCGAGGATGGACATGTCTTACCCCACTACCTACACTCACCTTTACTGGCTCCATCCCCGCCTCTTCGACTTGTCCGCCTCCTCTCCACCTATCCTCTCCTCTATCCATCCTCTATCCGCCTCCCCCTCTCTCCCTATTTATTTCAGAACCCTCTTCCCCTCCCCCATTTCTGATGAAGGGTCTAGGCCCGAAACGTCAAGTTTTCCTGCTCCTGTGATGCTGCTTGACCTGCTGTGTTCATCCAGCCCCATGCTTGTTATCTCGGATTCTCCAGCATCTGCAGTACCTTTTATCTCTGGTCTTGCTGATAGCAACCTATTTCATGACAGGACCCGGGGCGGGGATGAACAATAGACAAGAAAGGAGGTGTTTAGGCATTGAATGTACATGGGGATCTGACTCACGACCACAGCTGATTCTACACACAGGGAAACTGGGTAGAAAACTGAAAGACCTTCATATTCTTACACAGAACTGGAATATTCCTGCACAAAACATACTTATCAGTTCTTCTTATACCCCTTTAAACTTTTCTGAGCCAGTGTGTGCCTAGTTTGAAAGCAATTGCTAAGAGCAACCTTAAGGTACTAGGATCCAGCTAATGAGTCTCAAAATGTCTCTAGATTTATGAGAAATTAGTTTTGAGTCTTTTTTTTCTTGTTCTGTCCATCCTGTTCAGGTTATTCACTTGCCGGTGATTTAACAAAACAATTAGCTCAGAGCTGTTTGAAGACAGATTTATGGAAACTAATAGATCAGAATTAGTCCCAAAAGTGTACATTATTAATAAAGATGTCAGAAATATTGAGGAAAAAATCTCCAACAAAAAACAATGTGTTACTATGAATCTAAGGAAAATTCCTTGGTTCTTCATCCACATAATCTCATGAGATTTTTAAAATCCAACAGGGAACACAGTCGGAGTCCCAGTTTAATGTCTAATTCAGATAGAGTACATCCAACCAAGCAGGACTTTCTCAGTGGGTATTGAAATGACAACCTTTAGAATTGTGCTCAAACTGAGTGTGAAAGATGCCGGAAATGTTCTCACCCAAATTGCCAGACCGCTATGTGTACTTTGCTCATGAGTAACCAGGGAAGCAAGTCGAAAGATCAAATTTAAAATCTAGGCAAGAGGTTTTTAACTATGTTAACTGTGTAATTAAACTTCAAGGTAATTCAGCAAAGAAACTGCTCTTTAAACTGAACTAGATCTTAAATTAACTTAAATAGTGTGCATCGGAGAGATTTAATCCAGGAACATCTTTCCCAGATTTGTCATTGCAGTCAGGCAAAATTTGTTGCCCTCTGTACGAAATTAGTCTTTAAGAGAAACACAACTTGGGGCCCAGAAAGGGAGAAACTAACTTTCCCATTTGACCTAAAATGACACTTGAATTGCAGTTAGCACAAACCCTGCAGTGCTTATCACAGCAAATAAAATTCACTGTATACAATATCTTTACCTCAGAGTTTACTCATGAACCTCACAGTAAATCATTTCAGCAGCAAGGCTTATTTCTGCTGCTCGCTGACTCTTACGCCTGTATTGTTGGGCATTCTCGCTAAAAACAATTGCTCATGGAATAATGTGCATTCACATAATTACAACAATTCTGTTCAACTGTCATGTTTGTCTTCAACTATTGCACACATCCTTCAGAATGTGAAACAGCAGCTAGCAGGCCTAAGTAAAAATAGAATTGTTCAAAGCAACCTCTATGCTGCAAAAGTTAGCAGTCTGCAGCTTTTGGGCCTGAATAGATCAGGAACTCTGTGACCTTTGGCATTGCGTTGAAATGGCCAGTTGTGGTGTGTGATCTGGTTGTACACTGTAAACGTGAGGTTGTAAACAGCCCAGGTTAATGATCCACTGCAGCAACAAGACAATAATGCACGATGCCTTTGAGTTTATAAGATATTGAACTTCTTATAGATGCATTTTAAGATAGCAAATAACAGCAAAGTACTTTTAATGTATTTTTGAAACTATCATCTCCAGCTCTATTCATTTTCTAAGAAGCATCCTACTGGACTCGTTACATTAACTCTATTTCTCTCTCTCCTCAGATCTTGCCAGACCTGCTGAGTTTCTCCAGCATTTTGAGTTTTTATTAAAGTTGCAAACGGTCTTTAACAACAAATTGAAAAATTTTGCATCTGTTTTATTTTACACACAGCACCATCAGATAATAGTGTGGAAATAATGTTTAAAGCAGTGAAACCCCAAGAACAGGTTTCCTCCTACATACAGAGAATATTTGAAAGACTGCTTTTATTAACAGTGCACAACCTTAACAGCATTTATAGCTGGAAGTGCAAGAGAAACCTGGATGTCAAGAGAGATCACAAAGTTGATAAAGATTTGGTATTTGGGATAAAGGAAAACCCCAAGACTTTTTATAAGTATGTTAAGACTAAGAGGATTGCCAGGGAAAGAGACCAAAGGGGCAATCTGTACTTGGAGCATAAGTTTAAGGTGAGGAATAAGTGCTTTAGAAGTGATCTGAGATTTTTTTTTACCCAGAGGGTGGTAGAAATATGGAATGTGCTGCGTGAGAGGGTAGTGGAGGCAGGTAACCTCACAACGTTTAAGGAGCTGCTGGATGGGCACATAAAATGCCAGGGCATATCAGGCTATAGACCGAGTGCAGGTAAATGGGATTAGTGTAATTTGATGTTTGTTGGTTAGTATAGACATGATGGGCCGAAGGGCCTGTTTCTACGTTGTATGTCTCTGGGACTATGTGCATGTTTTTAAATCAACCTGTTGAGAGTCGCTATCACGCACCTCTGGAGTCAGTGGGACCTGAACCAGTGCCTCCTGGTCCAGGAGTAGGGACATTACCACAACGGCCCTCTGCCATGACTATATGACCTATGGAAGACAATGCAAAACATCTGAAACCTCTTAAAACCCTGATCCTCCTTCAGTAAGAATAAAAAACACAAGTGAAGTGTATTACAGAAGAATTCAGAGATTCAAAATACACGAACAAGTCATTAAAAGTGTTTCTGCTCTTTGCGACGAGGTATTTGAGGGTAAATTATTCCGGTGTTGCACTCACTCACATCAAATTCCTTCAACAAGCAAATAAAAATGAAGCAGGTAGCAGTAGAAAACTAATACCAAATCAAAGGTTTAACTGGGAGGCTGGGAAAGGGATATTCAACCTTCCAATCTGGTTATGATCATTAACAAAATCTAAAATCAATTACAAGTGCTGCACTCAATGCACACTCCTTCTGCACCTACTTCCTGCTATGCTTCCCTTCTCACATATTGTCAATCACCCTTTACTAATAACGTGTAGTTCTATAAAACCATAACCTTCTAATTCACTAACAACAAAACCGCAGCGAGTGTGCTCAGGAACAGGGACAGATTAATAGAAAGTTGACAATGTGGACTCGGATAAGACTCCTGACGACTCCATTCCCAACATCAGCAGTTGAAACCATATTATTGAACATGTTACAATGCACAACCTGATGGGATGAGAAAAAAAGAACCAAAGAGCTGGGGATGGTAGAAATCAGAAACAGAAAAAGTAATTGCTGGAAAAACTTAGCAGGTCTGGCAGCAGCTGTGGGGAGAAATCAGAATTAGCATTTCAGGTCCAGTGACCTTTCTTCAGATTGATGGAACGGTTTAGTAGCTACATACAGTTAATGGAAAAGAGCTTCCATTAAGGCTCTCAAACCAAATGAACTTATGGGACCTAACAACACACGGGGAAGCTTTTGGCCTGTCCAACTATCTCTGACGTTTTGGAAACTTACTCAGTTTGTTCCACATCCCCATTGCCCTTCAAATATTACCTCATTCAAGTATTAATTTCTGAAATTTATTACATAGCACTGCCTTCCTGACTCCAACTACTCACTGTGTGAGCAAGCATTTAACTCAGGCTCCGGTTGTTTTACTGATCAACACCAGCTCCATATCCTTTCATGACTAAACATTCAGCCACTGGAAACAATTTCTGCTTATTGATTCTATCAAAGCCCTTGATGATTCTGAATGCCTTTTAAATATCTCTGCTTCAAATAAAACAACCCTTGTTTCTCTAGATTCTCTGAAATGCAAATTTCACTAAATCTTTTCAAAGACTTTAAGATTCACCCTGAAGGCTGCCTAGAATTGAGAGTTGCTATCACGCGCCTCTGGAGTGAGTGAGACCTGAACCAGAGCCTCCTGGTCCAGGAGTAGAGACACTACCACAACGGCATAAGAGCCCTCCTAACCTTTGTCTGTTCTATAGGTTTAGTATGACCTCCAAACTTTTGTAATCATTTTCAAAATGTAAAGCTAATGATCCCATATAAGTCTAAACAACCTTTTTAATCTATCTTCCCATTACCAGGTCCCTCTATTCCTGCACTCCATTTAAAATTTATTTCTGTATTTGATCAGTGTCCCCTGGCACTACACTGCCACAAGAAGGTGGCATCATCAAGGTCTGCCTGGAACCTGAGGTCGATGCCACTGGCACACAGACTCCTGAGGAAGGTCTTAAGCCACACTTTAATCCCTTCCCTGCTCAGTGCTCCATTGAAGCCTATGGATTGCTCCTTGTGGTCTTTCATAGTCACCTAAGCCTTAGGGTAAAACAGTCACTTTTCCCTAAATGCTCCCCCCCAACAACCATTTTCTGTTTCATTTCTCAGGGCAATGCCTCGACTACTCAGAGTCAACCTGCCTTGTTTAAAATTTAAACAAAGCTTGGCTACTTACTGTCAGCTATCATTAACTGGTGCATTCTCCATGGCAACATTTATACCAACCTCAGTCCATCAGAACCCTCCTCTCATTCAGTTTAGATGCTGTTTTCCCTTCACTTTGGTATTCTTGCAAATTGTCCTAATGAGTAGAAAATGCAAAGCTTTGGCACAATGTGCTATTGGTCAGTGATGAGTTGTTATTTTGAGTAGCAATTTTTGATGTGACACCTTATCAAATTCCTTCTGAAATCCTAAATACAGTATATCTAATAGTTTCTCCTTATCCACATGGCCTATTGCTTCCTGATAGAACACTGAGAAATTGGTAAAACATGATCTCCCTTCCACAAAATCTATTGACTCTGCCTCAGTGCATCAAGCTTGTCTAAGTGCTTTGCTTTAGCTGCCTTAATAATAAATTCAAGACTTTTCCTTCTGACACATGATAAGAACATAGAATATAGAGCATAGAACAGTACAGTACAGGCCCTTCGGCCCATGATGTTCTGCCCACCTCTTATCTTACTCTAAGCTAACTGACCTACAGCCTCCTGCTTTCTGTCTCCATCTTTCATTGAATAGAGCAGTCATATTCACTATTTTCCAATCTAATAGGCCCATTACAGAATCTAGGCAATTTGGAAAATTCAGGTGCTATCGCCATCGCTCACTGAGCCAGCATTTATTGTCTATTTACCCCTTGAGACGGTGATGGTGAGCTACCTTCCTGAGATGCTGCAGTCTGTGTGCTGTGGGTTGACCCACAATGCCATTAGGGAGGGAATTCCAGTATTTTGAAACAGTGACAGTGAATGAACGGTGATATATTTCCAAGTCAGGATGGCGAGTGCCTTGTTTTTTGGATTTGATTTAATTATTGTCATGTGCATTTTGTTACAAAATACAGTGAAAAGTCTCGTGTAGTGAAGGGGAAGGGCATGGTGAAGGGCTTGGAAGGGAAGTTGCAGGCAGTTGTGTTCCCATGTAACTGCTGCCCTTGTCCTTCTAGATGTAAAGGGTTGTGAGTTTAGAAGGTCCTATCTGAGGATCTTTGGTGAATTTTGGCAGAGTATACTGTAAGTCAAACGCACTGCTGCTACCGAGCATCGGTGGTAGAGGGAGTGGATCTTGTGCATGTGGTGCCAATCAAGCATCCACTCTCAGAAACCACTTATAGAGTCATACAGTCATACAGCATTGCCCTTCAGTACAACTCGTCCATGCTGACCAGGCATCCCAATCTGACCTAGTCCCATTTGCCAGCATTTCGCCTATATCCCTCTAAACCCATCTAGATGCCTTTTAAATGTGCCACCTCTTCCTATAGAAGCTCATTCCATACACACACCATGCTCTGCATGAAAAAGCTACCCCTCAGGTCCTTTTTAATTCTTTCCCCTCTCACCTTAAACCCGATGCTCTGTAGTTTTGGACTCACCCCATTCTAGGAAAATGACCTTGACTATTCACCCTATCCATGCTCCTCTAGATTTTATAAACCTCTATAAGATCACCCTTTGGCCTCCGACACTGCAAATAGCCCCAGCCTATTCAGCCTCTCCTTGTAGCTCAATCCCACCACAGTCCCAGTAACATCCTTGGAAATCCTTTCTGCACACTCTCAAGTTGAACAACATCCTTCCTGCAGCAGGGCAACCAGAATTATTACAGCATTCTAAAAGTGGCTTCACCAGTGTCCTGCACTGCCACAATATGACATCCCAACTTCTATACTCAATGCACTGACCAATCAAGGCAAACAAGCTAGTCCCCAGATTGAAGTCCATCAGGACAGGGGCACATGTCAACTTTTAGTCGTTATTTCTCATATGCTTTCCCTTTTTTTCCCCAAAAGTGGGCATCACTGGCTGACCACTATTTATTGCCCATTCCTCGCTGCCCTTGAACTGAATGATATGTAAGGCCATTTCAGAGGGTAGTTGAGAGACAATCACGTTGCTGGAAGTCTGGCCAGACCAGGTGAGGTTGGCAGATTTCCCTCCCTGGAGGACATTAGTGAGCCAGATGGGTTTTTCAAACAATCAGCAATGGTTTCATGATCACCTGTAGATTCTTAATTTCAGATTTTGTATTTCAATTGAATTTAAGTTCCACCATCTGCCGTAGAGTGATTCGAACTTAGATTCCAGAACATTAGCTGAGTTTCTGCATTAATAGTCTAGTGATAATACGACCAGTGTATCGCCTCCCCTTATGATTGTGATTGTTTGAAGTTCCTCCCAGCTCCGAATTCAGAATGAAATCTGGCCTGCTACTTACATTCTCCATGGTGAAGAGATACACCAAAAAAACTCTTCACATCACCAGCCATTTCCTTAGTTACCATTATTAATACCCAGACATACTCTCTATGGGGACCAGCACTCACTTTGCTTACTCTCTTTATTTATCTGCAAAAGCTCTTACCATAAGTTTTTATATTTCTAGCTTGCTTTCTCCCCCACTATTTTTTTCCTTCTTTATTAATCTTTTAATAGTTCTTTACAGTTTTTAAAAATATTTTGTCCAATTTTCTAATCTGCCACCCATCTTTGCAGAATGATTTTTTTATTAATTTGATAATTCACCTAGTTAGTCGCAGGCAATGCCTCCCTTCCTTCGAATTTGTCTTCCTCGCCGGATTCTATACTTTCTCATTCTGTAGTATGTCCTTAAATGTCTGCCTATTCTGTCCTGACCTGTAATTTCATTTCCCAGTACACTCTGCCTTGATGTCCCCATAATTACTTTCTTTTAAGCTTAAAACACTAGCCACTGATCTACATTTCTCCCCCTCAAGTTGAGTGTGAATTTCAATGATCACTACTGCCTAGAAGCAGCTTTGTGCTGAAGTCATTAATTAATCCTGCCCATTATACATCGAGTACGACCGGCTCTCTCATTGGATCTAAGAAACTGTCCTGAAATTTTAATCTAATGACTGTAATGTGTAAGAATAACCGAACAATGTTACGGTGTGTACAAGTCTGGTCGACTTCCCTTGCAATCAATGTTCAGGACTGTCCTTACAATTATTCATATTATTCATGCACAGTTATTACTGAACCACAGATATGTCATTGTTTTGCAACTTGTTTACTTGTGCTAGACAATGTAAAATGATGAAATAACAACTCTGATTGACCTGCTGCAGTTTAAGTGCAGTGTCTTATTTCCTATTACTGACACACAAAGACCAAATGGCTGCATTAGCACATCATTGAAAAGAGAAGATTCATGCGTTACTGAAACATTCTTGTAGAGAAAATATTAGACTTTGGCCTAAAAAGCCAACTAGCTACATTAACACCACTGTGCTAATGAGAATGATGAACACACATGGTTTTTTGCTTGTAAATGTTTTCGTTGTTTCATATGTCCCTGCAGAAAATTCCAACCTGATGAAAAGTGGTGAAGTTCTACACTGTGTAGGTTTGTACCCTTCAAGTCAGCATTATTTAGGTTAGCTCTCCCCCTCTCTGAATGTGGCAGTGAGCAGCATACTTGCTAAAAGTTTCTTTTGAAATGCAAAAGGAGAAAATTAAACAAAGATAAATGAGGGACCTTTACATGTGGCAACAGAAGAACTTATAGTGGAGATCAGGGAAATGGTACAACTGTCCTTTGAAGAGAGTTTAAGGAAACTGAATCTGAGTTCTTTAGAGTTTAATGGAATGAGAGGCGATCTCTTAGAATTAACTTTATTGCCACATGTACTCATGAGTGCAGTGAAATGTTTACAAGTCACCACTTATGGCACCATAATAGGTACGAAGGTGCCTAGGTACAAATTCTTAGGAGAAATAAAATTAGACAAATAAAGAAATAAAAATTCCAACATTACAGATCATAGAAATAAATTATAAAAGTAAAGAAACTTATAAAATTCTTATAGGCCGTGATAAAGTGGGCGCAGTGGGATATTTACCCCGACTGATGATTCAAGAACCTGGATCATAAATGATCATAAATAGTGGAATCACACTCAGTGGGTAAATGGTAAATCCTGTGCCTATGTTCCATTGAGAAGTTAAATGCGTAAACCAGGATAATATTTCTGTGTATTTCTGGCAGAGCTAATTTGAGCAGGGAATTGTCTTTGAATAATATAGAAACTCTTGAGCAGCTGAGTCTTGCTTTTTAAAGCTTCAGTGACACTAATTGAAGAATAGAAGAATTGCCCCAATCTCCTGCCAAGTTAGTCCCCCAAATAAAATAACACCAGTTGATCATTTATCTGATCTTTGAGGATTTTTGACGCAAGTAAATTGTGTTCTGTATTTCTACACAGAAATAGAGTCATACAGCATGGAAACGAACCCTTCGGTTCAACCAGCCTGTGCCGAACATAATCCCAAACTAAACTCGTCCCACCTGCCTGCTCCTGGCCCAGATCCCTCCAAACCTTTCCCATTCACGTACTTATCCGAATGTCTTTTAAACGTTATAATTGAACCCGCATCAACCACTTCCTCAGGAAGTTCATTCCACACACGAACCACCGTCTGTGTAAAATATTTGCCTCTTATGTCTTTTTTAAATCTCTTTCATCTCACCTTAAAAATGTGCCCCCTAGTCTTGAAATCCCCCATCCTACGGAAAAGACAACTGCCATTAACTCTATCTCTACCTCTCATTATTTTATAAACTTCAAAATCTTTGTTATTGTAAATTAAATGGAAGAAAGAGTAAATGAAAATGTGAGCAATGGAAAAAAGACTTTAAGATACAGGAGCAGAATTAGGCCATTCGGCCCATCGAGTCTACTCCACCATTTGATCATGGCTGATATGTTTCGCAACTCCATTGTCTGCCTTCACCCCATAACCCTTGATTCACTTACTAATCAAGACCCTATCTATCTCTGCCCTAAATACACTCAATGACTTGGCCTCCAGAGCCCTCTGCAACAATGAGTTCCACAGATTTATCACCCTCTGGCTGAAGAAATTCCTCCTCGTCTCCGTTCTAAAAGATTGACCCCTTCACTCTGAGGCTTTGCCGTTGGGTCCTAGTCTCTCCTACAGATGGAAACATCTTCTCCACGTCCACTCTATCCAGCCCTCTCAGTATTCCCTAAGTTTCAATCAGATCCCCCCTCGTCCACCTAAACTTCATCGAGAGTCCCAGACCCAGAGTTCTCAACTGCTCCGCACATGACAAGCCCCTCATCTTGAGGATCAGTTTGTAAACCTCCTCTGGACCCCTTCCAATACCAGCACACTGTTCCTTAGATACAGGGCCCAAAACTGCTCACAATCTTTTAAATGTGCTCTGACCAGAGCCTTTTACAGCCTCAGCAGTACATCTCTGCTCTTGTATCCTGGCCTTCTTAAAATGAATGCTAACATTACTTTGCCTTCCTAACTGCTAACTGAAACTGCATGTTAACCTTAAGAAAATCCTGTAGTAGGACTCCCAAGTCCCTTTGTGCTTCAAATTTCTGAAGCCTTTTCCCATTTATTAAAATAGTCAATGCCTCTATTCTTCTAACCAAAGTCCATAACCTCACCCTTTCCCACATTGCATTCCATCTGACACTTTCTTTGCCCACTCTCCCAGCCTGTCCAAGTCTTTCTGCAGCCTCCCCACTTCCTCAACGCTACCTGTCCCTCTACCTATCTTTCTATCATTGAAAATGTAGCAACAATGCCCTAAGTCCTTCATCCAGACAGTTAATGTATAACTTGATTAGTTATGACCCCAACACTGACCCCTGTGGAACTCCACTAGTCACCGATTGCCATCCTGAAAAGACCCCTTTAGCCCCACTCTCTGTCTTCTGCCAGTCAGCCAGTCATCTATCCATGCAGTACCTTGCCCCTAACACCATGGGCTCTCATTTAGCAGCCTCCTGTGCGGTACTTTGTCAAAGACCTTCTGGAAATCCAAATGGATCATGTCCACTGGCTCTCCTTAGTCTAACCTGCTTGTTTCTTCCTCGAAGAATTCGAACAGATTTGTCAAGCATGACCTCCCCTTGACAAAGCCGCACTGACTTAGCCCTATTTTACCATGCACTTCCAAGTACTCTGCAATCTCATCCTTAATAGTGTACTCTAAAATCTTCCCAATGACTGAAGATCAGGCTAACTGGCCTATAGTTTCCTGTCTCCTTCCTCCCTCCCCTCTTAATCAGGTTGTGACATTCACCATTTTCCATTCCTCTGGCACCCTCCCTGTCTCCAGTGATTCCTGAATGATCACCACCAATGCCTCTACAATTTCCTCAGCGATCCCCTTCAGAACTCTGGGATGTAGTCCATCTGGTCCAGGTGACTTATCCACCTTCAGACCTTCCAGCTGCCCCAGCACCTTGTCCCCAGTGATGGCCACTATGCTCACCTCTATCCCCTGACTCTCTTAAAGTTCTGGTACGTTGTTGGTGTCTTCGCCGGTGAAAACTGATGTAAAACTCCTTTTCAGTTCTTCCATCTTTTCTATGTTCCCCATTACTACTTCTCCAGCCTCTTTCTCCATGTTCCAATGTCCACTTCTGTCTGACTCTTTTGCAATTTTCTTTTATATTACTAGCTAATGAACTCTCATATTACATCTTCTCCACCCTTAATTCTTTTCTAGTTATCCTATGGTGGTTTTTAAAGGCTTCCCAATCCTCTGGCTTTTCTTAATCTTTACCATATTTCAGTCATTTTATTTTGCTTTTATGCTCTCCCTGGCCTCCCTTGTCAGCCGTGGTTCCCTCATCCTCCCCTCAGTGTGTTTCTTTCTCCTTGGGATGAATTGCTGCTGTGCCTCCCGAATTACCCCCAGAAACTCCTGCCATTGCTGTTCCACCATCTTCCCTCCCAGGCTCACCTTCCAATCAACTCTGCCCAGCCCCTCCCTCATGTCTTTGTAGTTACCTTTACTCAATTGTAATACCTTTACATCTGATTCCAGCTTCTCCCTCTCAAACTGCAGGGTGAATTCTATCGTATTATGCTCACTGGTCCCTAGGGGTTCCTTCGCCTTAAACTCCCTAATCAGGTCTGCCTCATTACGCATCACCAAATCCAGAACTGCCTGTTCCCTAGTGAGCTCTACCACTAGCTGCTCCAAAAACCATTGGGTAGAAATCCCACAAATTCCTTTTCTTGAGATCTGCTACCAACCTGATTTTCCCAGAGCCCCTGCGTATTCAAGTCCATTGTGATTATTGTAATAGTGCCTTTCTCACATGCCTTTTCTTTCTCCTGATTTATTTTCTGACCCACATCCTGACTACTGCTAGGAGCCTTGTACACAACTCCCATCAGGGTCGTTTTACCTTTGCGCTTTCTCAACTTTACCCACACAGAGGCTATGCCTTCTCATTCTATATCACTTCTTCCTGTCAATTTAATTTTATTTCTTAGTAACAAGGCAACCCCACTCCCTCTGCCCATCTGCCTGTGCTTTCAATAGGGTGTGTATCCTAGGATGTTTAGCTCCCAGCCCTGATCCCCTTGTAAGCACGTCTCTGTGATAGAAACGGGAATAGAGTGATGCACAAACAAAGCAAGGGTGATGGGAGAAAAATCTTTTCCATCCAGCAAGTAGTTAGGCTGTGGAATGCACTGCCTGGAAATGTGGTGGTGTCAGGTTCTATTGAGGCATTCAAGAGGGACATCGGGTGAGTATATGAACAGAAATAATTTGCAAGGACGTGGGGAAAAGGCAGGAGATTGGCACAAGGTAACGATGCTTGTTTGAAGAGCCAGTGCAGGCACAATGGGCCAAATGGCCTCCTTCCATACTGTAACATTTCTGTGAGAAAAGGAAAACGTTGCCGGTGAAATCTGGAGTGCACGGCTGAAACTAAATAACCAGCAGGGGCTGGATTGAGAGAGCGGTGTGTGCTAACAGTGCCATATCCGAGGGGAGTGAGTGATCAGGCAATTTCAGATCATGAAGTGTCCTTTTCAGCTTTTAGATAACTGCAGCATGTCATCAATGTTTCACAGCATGTTCTAGTCTCATTGACACAATGTGACCAAGCATTAACACAGTTGATATCACTCTCATCTGTGGCTGCATTTCAGTTAAAACTAGAGATGTGCCAGAAGACTGAATTAGGTAAGAGAATTATCAAACTATAACAGAGAAACATTTAAACAGTAAAGTCATCTAAAAATACACGAGTGAGAAAGATTACAGTATCTGGAACATCTCCACATCACACCACTCTAAATACTAACATGCAATCCCAATCAGTGCATGAAACCACAGTGTTCCCTCAGTTTGGCCTTCCATTTGATTACTTTAAAATCACAAAGATTTTGAAGTTTAAGTCTAACGCTGCTGGTCCTTTCTTGTTTCTGAGGGTTGGGCATTGGACCATGTTTATGGTCTAACCAATCAGCTGACCAGGAATCTCTCCCACTCGCCATCAGAATAGACTGGTTGACCATCAACCAGTCTGGGCATGTTACAGACTCTTGTCCCATGGTCACAATGTTCTCAGGTGGGATTCAAACCCAGGGCTTCTGCCCCAAAGCTGGGGGCACTGTCACTGAGCTTCATGACATCCTAATCCAACACTCTCCTTCTGGAAGGGTGGATTAGTAAATTCACGGATGATACGAAGGTGGGTCGAGTTGTGGATAGTGCAGAGGGCTGTTCTAGGTTACAAAGGGACATTGATAGGATCCAGACATGGGCTGAGAAGTGGCAGATGGAGTTTAACCCTGAAAAGTGTGAGGTGATTCATTTTGGAAGGAAAAACTTGAAAACAGATTACAGGGTTAACGGGAAGATTCTTGTCAGTGTGGAGGAGCAGAGGGATCTTGGGGTTCATGTCCCCAGTTCTCTGACAGCTGCCACCCAGGTGGATAGAGTTGTTAGGAAGGCATATGGTGTGTTAGCTTTCATTAATAGAGGGATTGAGTTCAAGAGCCGTGAAGTTATGCTCCAGCTATACAAAAGCCTGGTTCGGCCTCATCTGGAGTATTGTGTCCAGTTCTGGACGCCTCATTACAGGAAAGATGTGGAGGTGTTGGAAAAGGTGCAGAGGAGATTTACCAAGATGTTGCCTGGAATGGAGGGAAGGTCTTACGAGGAAAGGTTGAGACAGCTAAGGCTTTTCTCTTTAGAACGACGAAGGATGAGAGGTGACTTGATAGAGGTGTACAAAATGATCAGAGGTATTGATAGAGTGGACAGATAGAGACTTTTTCCTAGGATGGAGGTAGCTATTACTAGGGGGCGTAGTTTTAAAGTGAGTGGAGGTAGATATAGGGGAGATGTCAGAGGTAGGTTCTTTACTCAGAGAGTGGTCGGGGCGTGGAATGCATTGCCGGAGAGGGTAGTGGAGTCGGCCTCATTAGGGGCATTTAGGCTGCTATTAGATAGGCATATGGATGATAGTATAAGGTAGGGGTGGAGGTTGGATAGACCTTAGGATGAGGGTAAAAGTTCGGATCAATATCATGGGTCAAAGGGCCTGTATTATGCTGTGCTGTTCTGTGTTCTACGTTCTATGTTCTATGTACTTGTCAACAGGTAACTGAGCAGCTGGAGGGACAGCCTCACATTCTGCCCAGTACATTTGTCTTCTCATGCCTGAGAGAGGAGTCTGTATTCCTCTTCAGATGTTCCTCAGTTGGTTACAAAGGTTCTTCTTGAGGTCAGCTGGGACAGTCATTGTAGAGAACTACCTTAAAGTTTTGCTGAAAAGTCGGAAATGTTATGCTGCAGCACAACATACAGTGTACATTTTGAATCAGAAAGCTGCTGAGCATGGTTCTGGGGTCCTCCATTGTGACAATAAGTGCAAACTACTGACATCCTGCTCCTCAACCACCACAAACATGGCGCAAAACTACAAGATATAAATACTTTAAAGGAAAGTGTATGAAATAAAAGACAGGAAATTACTTGTGTTCTGCTACACAGAAATTCTTCCTATACCAACTTTAAAATGTTACCAATTTTCACCTTAATCACAAAGCAAATTCTGAAACCCTCCACAAGTGCCTCAGAAGATAATTGCCGCAGGAAACAGCTGCCTTTTAGCCTGAGCAATGAAAATGTCAGCTTACACGTTGAAAATCATGAAGAAAGTCCAATCTAAAAATTTTTATGAAAAACCTGTTTAATCGAATGGATACTCAGTAAGTTCAAGAATCTTTGCAGCCAGTCAGGGAGTAGGGTGTTTGGTTCTTCTGACCCATTCTGTTTTGAATCATCTGTTTACTTCAACAGAAATGACATAAAATCTTCAAAAGCTGCACTTAAAGGATACATTATTAGTGAAACCTTTGGGATTAGTGATTACCTTTGAATAAAGCGTTTGAAGATTTCACCTCCTTTAAATTTGATCCAAGTTTATATATTTAAAGGTAATGTTTCCTGTGAATGTTTTCAGAATTAATTTTTTTGTAGCAGCTACAATATGTATTTAAGCTACTCCAAGGAGTAATTCAGAAAGGTCAGTTTGCGTGGTTCTGTTTCATATCAATATGGGAAGGAGGTGATAAGTTTAACTTCCCTGCCATATAGATAAATGTAATTAAACAAACAGTTCCTGGGTCACAGCTAGGGTCACTGCTCTGATTGGGCAAATTCCTGAAAGTTTTATTATCTCCCTCTAGTTATTCCACCTCACCTGTCCCTCAGCTGGTGGATCTTTACAACAAAACAGGGAAAGTATTCAAGACAAACACTAATATTTTCACGCTGCCCCAGTAATCTCTCTCCAGGATTGCTAGGACCGGTTCTCAGTTATTCGCGGGATGAGCATACAATTCTTGGAGATTCCAAGTCAATGCCAGAAAGTTGGCAACACTCAGCCAGAGTGATGTCAGGTCCCTGCCTTGATCTGTGCTTCGTGCTTTACCCTGATCTCAGTCGGAGCCATGGTCAGGATCTTGCTGTGCTCAGCCTGAAAGTTAGACATGGGTTCCTGCTGCTGCTACAGACCAACAGTCACCCCCTTATGGAGAAGATGGATGTCAGGCATGAATAAGAGCAAAGACATAAAGGACAGGAGGTGGTCATTCAAGCCCTGAAGCCTGTTCGACCGTTCAACAAGATCACGACTGATCTTCACCCTCGACATCATTTTCCCGCGCTATTTATCTAGGGATCCCACAATTAAGGCATCGTGTATTGGGACCCGTGATGAGCTGGTAAGATGGATACAGAACTGACTTAGTCGTAGAAGACAGAGAGTGGCAGTGGAAGGGTGTTTTTCTGACCGGAGACCTGTGACCAGTAGTGCTCTGCAGGGATCAGTGCTGATAGCCTGTTGTTTGAAATTTATATAAATGCTTTGGAGGGGGATGTAGGTGGTGTGATCAGTACATTTGTGGACTTTACAAAGATTGAGAAAGCTGCGGATAGTGAGCCAAATTGCCAGAGGATCCAGCTGGATATAGATGGGCTGGAGACTTGGGCAGAGGAATGGCAGATAGGGTTTAATCGAGACAAAACTGAGGTGATGCATTTTGGAAGGTCTAATGCAGGAAGGTATACAGTAAATGGCAGAACCCTTAGAAGTACCACCATACAGAGGGACCAAGGCGTATGAGTCCACAGCTTCCTGAAAGTGGCAATACAAGTGGATAAGGTGGTCAACAAGGCATATAAAATGCTTGCCTTCATCTGTCAGGGTAAAGAGTATAAAAATTAGCGAGTCATGTAGGAGCTGTATAGGCCAGATTTGGAATATTACATACAGTTGTTGTCACCTCACATCAGAAGAATATGGAAGGCTTTGGAGAGGGTACAGAAATGGTTTACCAGGATGCTGCCTGGTTTAGAGGGTATTAGCTATGAGGAGTGAATGGATAAACTTGGTTTGTTTTCACTTGATCATTGAAGGAAAAGGAATGACTTGATAGAAGTTTACAAAATGATGAGAGGCGTCGATAGAATGGATAGTAAGAGTCTTTTTCCCAGATTAGAAATGTCACTTACTAGGGGACGTACGTTTAAGGTAAAAGGGGGAAAGTTTAAAGGAGGTGTGAGAGGCAGGTTTTTTACACAGGGGGTGGTAGGTGCCTGGAAAGTTCTGCCAGAGGAGGTGGGGGAAACAGATACAATGGCAACGTTTAAGAGGCATCTTAGCAGGTACAGGAATAGGCCGGGAATAGAGGGATATGGACAATGTGGAGGCAAAAGGTTTCTTGTTTAGAAAGGTGTAATGTGTTGGTACAGTCTCAGTGGGCCGAAGGGCCTGTTCTGGTCGGAAAAGGGATGGGGATGTAAGGCAGAAATTCAAGGAGCTAGGGTGGAAGCTTAGAGCTAGAACAAGCAGAGTTGTTATCTCTGGTTTGTTACCCGTGCCATGTGCTAGCGAGGTGAGGAATAGGGAGAGAGAGCAGTTGAACACGTGGCTACAGGGATGGTGCAGGAGGGAGGGATTCAGATACCTGGATAATTGGGGCTCATTCTGGGGTAGGTGGAACCTTTACAAACAGGATGGTCTGCACCTGAACCAGGTGGGTACCAATATCCTGGGGGGGGAAATTTGCTAATGCTCTTCGGGAGGGTTTAACTAATTCAGTAGGGGGATAGGAACCTGACTTGTAGCTCCAGTGTACAGGAAGTTGAGAGTAGTGAGGTCATGAATAAGGTTTCAAGGTCGCAGGAGTGTACCGGCAGGCAGGAAGGTGGTTTGAAGTGTGTCTACTTCAACACCAGGAGCATCCGGAATAAGGTGGGTGAACTTGCAGCATGGGTTGGTACCTGGGACTTTGATGTTGTGGCCATTTTGGAGACATGGATAGAGCAGGGACAGGAATGGTTGTTGCAGGTTCCGGGGCTTAGATGTTTCAGTAAGATCAGGGAAGGTGGTAAAAGAAGGGGAGGTGTAGCATTGTTAGTCAAGGACAGTATTACGGTGGTAGAAAGGACGTTTGATGAGGACTCGTCTACTGAGGTAGTATGGGCTGAGGTTAGAAACAGGAAAGGAGAGGTCACCCTGTTGGGAGTTTTCTATAGGCCTCCGAAAAGTTCCAGAGATGTAGAGGAAAGGATAGCAAAGATGATTCTGGATAGGAGTGAGAGGAACAGGGTAGTTTTTTTGGGGGGACTTTAACTTTCCAAATATTGACTGGAAATGCTATAGTTCAAGTACTTTAGATGGGTCAGTTTTTGTCCAATGTGTGCAGGAGGGTTTCCTGACACAGTATGTAGATAGGCCAACAAGAGGCGAGGCCACATTGGATTTGGTACTGGGTAATAAACCAGGCCAGCTGTTAGATTTGGAGGTAGGTGAGCACTTCGGCGATAGTGACCACAATTCGGTTACATTTACTTTAGCGATGGAAAGGGATAGGTATATACTGCAGGGCAAGAGTTATAGCTGGGGGAAAGGCAATTATGAGGCGATTAGGCAAGACTTAGGATGCATAGGATGGGGAAGGAAACTGCAGGGGCTGGGCATAATTGAAATGTGGAGCTTGTTCAAGGAACAGATACTGCATGTCCTTGATAAGTGTGTACCTGTCAGGCAGGGAGGAAGTGGTCGAGCGAGGGAACTGTGGTTTACTAAAGAAGTTGAATCTCTTGTCAAGAGGAAGAAGGAGGCTTATATAAAGATGAGGTGTGAAGGCTCAGTTAGGGCGCTTGAGAGTTACAAGTTAGCCAAGAAGGACTTAAAGAGAGAGCTAAGAAGAGCCAGGAGGGGACATGAGAAGTCTTTGGCGGGTAGGATCAAGGAAAACCCTAAAGCTTTCTATAGGTAAGTCAGGAATAAAAGAATGACTAGAGTAAGATTAGGGCCAGTCAAGGACAGTAGTGGGAAGTTGTGCGTGGAGTCCGAAGAGATAGGAGAGGCGCTAAATGAATATTTTTTGTCAGTATTCACAAAGGAAAAAGACAATGTTGTCGAGGAGAATACTGAGATACAGGCTATTAGACTAGACGGGATTGAGGTTCATAAGGAGGAGGTGTTAGCAATTCTGGAAAATGGGAGAATATATAAGTCCCCTGGGCCGGATGGGATCTATCCTAGGATTCTCTGGGAAACTAGGGAAGAGATTGCAGAGCCTTTGGCTTTGATCTTTATGTCGTCATTGTCTACAGGAATAGAGCCAGAAGACTGGAGAATAGCAAATGTTGTCCCCTTGTTCAAGAAGGGGAGTAGAGACAACCCTGGTAATTATAGACCAGTGAGCCTTACTTCGGTTGTGGGTAAAGTGTTGGAAAGGATTATAAGAGATAGGATTTACAATCATCTAGAAAGGAATAATTTGACTAGGGATAGTCAACACGGTTTTGTGAAGGGTAGGTCGTTCCTCACAAACCTTATTGAGTTCTTTGAGAAGGTGACCAAACAGGTGGATGAGGGTAAAGCAGTTGATGTGGTGTATATGGATTTCAGTAAAGCGTTTGATAAGGTTCCCCACGGTAGGCTATTGCAGAAAATACGGAGGCATGGGATTGAGGGTGATTGAGCGGTTTGGATCAGAAATTGGCGAGCTGTAAGAAGACAGAGGGTGGTGGTTGATGGGAAATGTTCATCCTGGAGTTCAGTTACTAGTGGTGTACTGCAAGGATCTGTTTTGGGGCCACTGCTGTTTGTCATTTTTATAAATGACCTGGATGAGGGCATAGAAGGATGGGTTAGTAAATTTGCGGATGACACTGAAGTCGGTGGAGTTGTGGATAGTGCAGAAGGATGTTGCAGGTTACAGAGGGACATAGATAAGCTGCAGAGCTGGCTGAGAGGTGGCAAATGGAGTTAAATGCGGAAAAGTGTGAGGTGATTCACTTTGGAAGGAGTAACAGGAATACGGAGTACAGGGCTAATGGTAAGATTCTTGGTAGTGTGGACGAGCAGAGAGATCTCGGTGTCCATGTGCATACATCCCTGAAAGTTGCCACCCAGCTTGATAGGGTTGTTAAGAAGGCATACAGTGTGTTAGGTTTTATTGGTAGAGGGATTGAGTTTCAGAGCCATGAGGTCATGTTGCAGCTGTATAAAACTCTGGTGCGGCCACACTTGGAGTATTGCGTACAGTTCTGGTCACCGCATTATAGGAAGAATGTGGAAGCATTGGAAAGGGTGCAGAGGAGATTTACCAGGATGTTGCCTGGTATGAAGGGAAGGTCTTATGAGGAAAGGCTGAGGGACTTGAGGCTGTTTTCGTTAGAGAGAAGAAGGTTAAGAGGTGACTTAATAGAGACATACAAGATGATCAGAGAATTAGATAGGGTGGACTGTGAGAGCCTTTTTCCTCGGATGGTGACGGCTAGCATGAGGGGACATAGCTTTAAATTGAGGGGTGATAGATATAGGACAGATGTCAGAGGTAGGTTCTTTACTCAGCGAGTAGTAAGGGCATGGAATGCCTTGCCTGCAGCAGTTGTAGACTCGCCAACTTTAAGGGCATTTAAATGGTCGCTGGATAAACATATGGATGATAATGGAATAGTGTAGGTTAGATGGGCTTCAGATTGGTTTCACAGGTCGGTGCAACATCGAGGGCTGAAGGGCCTGTACTGCGCTGTAATGTTCTATGTTCTATCTCACTCCTCAAAAATTTTCAAGGTCAGAAATCACTTGACACCAGGTTATAGTCCAACAGGTTTATTCGAAAACACAAGCTTTCGGAGCCTCATTCCTTCTTCAAATGTAGGACTGAGGCTCCAAAAGCTTATGTTTGCAAATAAACCTGTTGGACTATAACTTTGTGTCATGTGATTTCTGACCTTGTCCATCCCTGTCCAACACTTTCACCTCTACACCACAAAAATCCTCAGCCTCTGATATACTGTGTTCAATTCTGGTCTCCCGGCTATAGGGAAGATGTTATGAAACTTGGAAGAGTTCAGAAAAGATTTACAAGGATGTTGCCAGGCTTAAAGGTTTGAGCTATAGGGAAAGGCTGAATAGGCTGGGGTTATTTTCCCCGGAGCATCGGAGGCTGAGGGGTGGTCTTATAGAGGTTTATAAAATCATTAGGGGCATGGATAGGGTGAATAGCCAAAGTCTTTTCCCTTGGGTGGGGGAGTCCAAAACTAGAGGGTATAGGCTTAAGGTGAGAGGGGAAAGAGTTAGAAGAACCTGAGAAGTAACTTCTTTCATGTAGAGGGTGGTGCGTGTATGGAATGAGCTGCCAGAGGGGATGATGGAGGCTGGTACAATTGCAACATTTAAAAGTCGTCTGGATGTGTATTTGAATAGTTTAGAGGGATACGGGCCAAATGCTGGCAAATGGGACGAGATTAATTTCGGATATCTGGTCGGCATGGCCAGGTTGGAATGAAGGGTCTATTTCTGTGCTTTACATCCCTCTGACTGTATAACCATGCCTTGAATCAGCTCGATGATTGAGCGTCTACAGCTCACAGGGATAGTGACTTCACCACCCTCTGAGTGAAAACATTCCTCCTCATCTCAGTAATAGGTAACTGATCCCTTACCCTGAGACATTGTTCTGTGTTCTAGAACTTTCTATTACCTCCTTCCTCGTCAAGCGTTGAAGAATATTACATGTTCCAATTAAGTCACCTCTAATTCTTCTGAATTCTAGTCTGTATATGTTTAACCTATCATCTGTCCTCAAGGCTCAATGGCCTCAGAGTGGGAGTCAGTCAGTCTTTGTTACACTCCCCTCCCTCAAGTGACTAAGGTGTGTACAATATTCGCGGTGAACTCTCGCCAAGTCTCCATACTATACTAACCTCTTTGTTCTTACATTCTTAATGCCTTTGTCATCATTGAGGCTTAGACTAACTGACATAGAGATCACCAGGCACTGTGTCTATTCTGGCTGATCCATCAAGGTAATGATAAAGGTGCTCAGTAGAGTTCAAACGTGCCTTTTGGGTCCCATCCAATTTCATTTTCACGAACTTTCACAGTGATCCCCTCCCACCATCACTGTGCCACCTGCTCTGGGTTTTGCCCATCTGATGACAAACAGTCAAACCAGCTACCCAGCTACTGCCTCGACTGTGACTTCCAGAAGCCAATCCTTCTGTAAATAACAGACCAAATTCATTGCAACTTAAACGTTTAAATTCAAGTAACAACTACTTTTATTCATTAACGGGATGAGGGCGTTGCTGGCCAGACATCATTTATTGCCCATTCCCTAATCACCCAGAGGGCAGTTGAGAGTCAACCACATTGCTGTGGATCCGGAGTCACATGTAGGCCAGACCAGGTGAGGATGGCAGTTTCCTTCCCTAAAGGACATTAGTGAACCAGTACAGATTAAATGAAAAATCAACATTTCTATGCGCATCTCAAAATGCGCAGAAACTGGATCATTTAGAAGCGCTAATTGCGTTGATCAGAGGACAATGCCTGATCATTACTACTGTATCAGTGAGTGGTGATTAAACTAGAACAGTGTTTCAAACCAGCTGATATTGCTGAGTATTGACTGAGGTTTGTGGACCTTTACTGAACCAATCATACCATGAACTGTGTTGAAATTACTTTTATTATTTGTTCTGGCAGGGCTGCATTGATTTATCCACCATCCGATTTCGGAGCGGTACTCTCCTCTTGATCCTGTTCTTAGGAGTGAGCAGGAATGAGCCTTTGGTCTATAGGTCCATCAGTGGACCAGAGGGTTTTGAGTTGGAGCTATCTTATACAGAATCACTGTCATCGGACGCTGGAATTTGGCTCAGAATTTAAGCTGAGGTGTCAGCTGGATACTTGCATTGTGTGTGTGTGTGTGTGTGTGTGTTTGTGTTGTGTGTGTGTGTTTG
>JAHRHZ010000149.1:2071247-2094152 GCA_024137785.1 Ginglymostoma cirratum | reverse complement strand
TGTGTGAGTGTGTGTGTATGCGTGTGTGTGTATGTTTGTGTGTATGCGTGTGTTTGTGTGAGTGCATGTGTGTGCAAGTGTGTGTGTGTATTTGTTTGTACATTTTGTGTATGTGTGTGTCTGACTGTATATGTGAGTGTGTGTGAGCATGTGTGTGTCTGTGTGAGCATGTGTGTGTGTGTGCGCGAGCGTGTGTGTGTGTCTGTGTGTGTTTGCATGTGTGTGTGTGTGCGTGTGTGTGCGCGCGTGTGTGTGTATTTGTGTGTACATTTTGTGTATGTGCATGTCTGACTGTATATGTGAGTGTGTGTGAGCATGTGTGTGTGTATGAGTGTGTGTGTATGCGTGCATGTGTGTGTGTGTGTGTGTGTATTTGTGTGTACATTTTGTGTGTGTGTGAGTGTGTGTGAAACTGTGCACACTGCCAGGAGCTCAGCAGAATCCTAACCCAACCCCATAAGATCCGCCTCTAGATTTCAGTGGTTTTATGAATGTTTCAGTTCATTTCATTCTGAATTTCAGATGTTTCTTAGTAAAATATTTCACCCACATCCTTCTCAACCACCCACACATTACAGGCTTCGACTCTTTTTTTTAAAAGTCTTGATTACTTTTTGGTAAATGCAGTCTGTTCCATCTAAAATTAATCAACGCTAAACTAGTTTGCCAAGAAATAATTTCTTAGATATCTCATTTCTCTTTTATGAAAACCTTCCCACTCAGTCGCACTGCTCACAGTGTGCAGCTTCAGTTGAAAGAAATTCCACACTATTTCCAATCCAGTTCAGAGCTGATTCAGCAAGAAATGCTGGAGTAGGCCATTCAGCCCATTAAATGCTCCACTGTTCTATAGGATCATGGCCGATCCTCCACCTTCCAGACTAATGATTCAGCATCCAGGGCACCTTCAAAAAATTCCTGAAGGCCAGATCTTATGTTTGTTCATTTGCCAAGTCTGAGTTGCATTAAGTTTTTTGGAGGGATTTCTGCAGAGAAGCTTGGCAAGATTTCTTGCGAACCTTACCCAACTTTAATGAGGTGTTCTGCCCCCGCAGCCTGGACTAAGATAGGGAACCTGCTTAAGTTTCTCTGGTGCACCATCAGACTAATGAGGCCAGCACTGCACAAGACCTGTGTCCAAGGTGTTTAACAAACTCTATTCCCCTTTCCATTGGCTACTTGCTGCATCCTACTGAGAAACTCACCTCATTGCTCAGTCAAAGCACAAAAGATGGTGTGAGATGCTCCCCATATTTAGATGGAGCCTGTCATCCAATTCTGCCACAAACCCTACCACAGGCCGTGTCACTCAGACCCCTGTAAACCTCGGCCCAAAGATTCACAATCTCTAGTTTAAATAACTGGTTCCTCTAATAGTCAGTGTCTCAGGCTGACAGGTCCTTAAGTCAGAAAGTGGTGTGTTCAAGTCTGACTCCAGGAGGTGAGAACAGTGAAACCAATACTTTCCGAGTAGTGCTGCTGGAGGGCTGCGTTGTTGGAGGTGCTATCTTTTGGAAAAACTGAATTCAAATCCTGTCTGTCCTTGCAAGTGGCCCACTTTTGAGACAGAACAGTTACCCATGATGTCCTCACCAATATCTGCTCTCACAGAGAGCCAGCATGATCATAACGGGCCAAACAGCCTCCTTGTTCACTATGACATCCTACTGTCCTTTGAAAATTTTCTATTTAATCAATCTCACAGAAAAACTGATTATCCGGTCATTACCACATTGATATTTGTGGGAGCTTGCTGTGTAAAAATGGACTGCCATATTTTCTGTGCATTTCAACAGTGTCTGGAATTCAATAACACTTTATTGGCAGTCATGAGATCTCTGGAGGTGCTATATCAATGCAGATCTTTTTTTTTGTTTTGACCTCAGTCAGAACAGCGAACTACTTTTCTGAGCCTGTGACCCATGTCCTAGACTCTAGTCAGGGAAAATTATCTTCTTAGCATCTACCTCTTAAACCCTTGTCAGAATTTTAGGTGCTTCATTGAGATCATCCCTCATCTTTCGGAGCCCTTGGGAATACTGGCCTGGTTTACTCAGTCCCTCCTGATGGGACAAACCCCTCATTCCCAGAAGCCGGCCTCGTTGAGCAGAATAAGACCAGGCTGTCTTTTATTTCACGTTTGAACTCGGTGTAGTGTCTGTGAGGAATGAGAAAGACATCAGCAACTAAAAAGCATAGTGAGTGATCAAACCTGCACCTTGCTTTTCAGAACTCGTTACTCTTCTGTCCCCCATCAACTGTGGTTTTTACAAAATTGCCACAGAAAGAAAAGCTGTTTCTACTGAGAAAATTGAAAGTTTTACAACTTGTGCATTGATGTGTCTCCCTTTGTGAAATGTAGACTGGGCTGAGGAAACGATTTGGCTGCAGAAATGTATGACACAACATTCCAAGTGGCAGCAATCTTTTGGAAATATGGTTTGCACAATGAGGAGGGAATGGTAAACGACATGGGCCGTTATGTGGAAATTGGAAACATGAATCATGGGGAAGTGTTCAATTTTGATCAGTGCCTATGGACGCTGGTAGCAAATGAGAACCTGCTTAGTTTCTCTGATGTACCATCAGACTAATGAGGCCAGCACTGCACGAGACCTGTGTCCGGCTTCTCATTCTACCCCGTGCTTATTGTAAGTGCCCAAACCAAAAGTGTTCTGGGTAGGATATTATTTAGCAAGGGAGACAGCAGCTCTTAGATTCCACTCACAAATCCGCAGCTCTGAATTCTTGAATCACCTTTGTGTTGATAATTCAATCACGGAGTTTTGTTTCATTTTGATTTCCGGGTGAAATGACTGACAATTACCTCATCTGAGCTCAGAAACAATTCTCCATTTGTTTCCAGTATGATAAAGACGTAAGAAATAGGAGCAGGAGTAGACCATACGGTCCATCGAGCCTACTATCCCCTTGTAACAATGGCCAATTCTTACACCTATTGCCTTCCAACTGCTCTCAAAACATGCACAGACAGAGACAAAATGCTGCGGATGTTGGAGACTTGAAATAAAAGCAATAATTGCTGGAGAAACTTGAGTCGATAACACAGTGTGGAGCTGGACGAACACAGCAGGCCAGGCAGCATCAGAGGAGCAGGAAAGTCGACGTTTTGGGTCGGGACCCTTCATCAGGACTGGGGAGGGGGAAGGCAGCTCAGAAATAAATAGAGACAGGAGGGGTGGGGCTGGGGAAGGTAGGTGGAATGGTGATAGGGGAGTGCAGGTAGGCAGTGGTGGGGATTGGTCAGTGAAATGGGAAGGGCAGATAGGTGGAAGAGAAGATGGACAGGTTGGGTCAGATCAAGGAGGCAGGGATGAGAGGGAGGGCTGGAAGTGGGATGAGGCCAGGGTGGAGAAGATCTTGAAGCTAGTGAATTCTACGTTGAGGCCATTGGGTTGTAAGCTCCCGAGGCAGAATATAAGATGTTGTCCCTCCAAATTTCATGTCGCCTCATTGCAATGTTAGAGGAGGCCCAGGATGGGCATGTTGCCGAGGGACTGGGAAGGGGAGTTGATATGGCTGGCAACCAGAAGGTGTTGTTGATTGGAGTGCTCAAAGCGCAAATGCTCCATGAACCGGTCACTGAGTCTGCGCTTGGTCTCTCCAATGTAGAGGAAACTACGTCAGGAGCAATGGATACACTAGACCAGGTTAGAAGACATACGGGTATTCCCTCTACATTGGAGAGACCAAGCGCAGACTCAGTGACCAGTTCATGGAGCATTTGCGCTTTGAGCACTCCAATCAACAACACCTTCTGGTTGCCAGCCATATCAACTCCCCTTCCCAGTTCCTCGGCAACATGCCCATCCTGGGCCTCCTCTAACGTTGCAATGAGACCACATGAAATTTGGAGGGACAACACCTTATATTCCACTTCGGGAGCTTACAACCCAATAGCCTCAACATGGAATTCACCAGTTTCGAAATCTCCCCACCTCCGGCCTCGTCCCATGTCCAGCCCTCCCTCTCATCCCCACCTCCTCGACCTGACACAACCTGTCCATCTTCCTTCTCACCTATCCTCTTCCCCCTACCTTCCCATTGACCAATCTCCCCAAACCCTTACCTGTATCCATCTATCACCATTGCACCCACCTTTCTCCAGCCCTACCCCCGCTTTTTATTTCTGAGCTCCCTTCACCCTCCCCAGTCCTGAAGAAAGGTCCTGACCCAAAATGTCAACTTTCCTGCTCCTCTGATGCTGCCTGGCCTGCTGAGTTCCTCCAGCTCCACACTGTGTTATCTCTGGCTCCAGCATCTGCAGTCCTTGCTACCTCCTAATTGCGAGAGAAACTCAGCAGGTTGGGCAGCGCCTGTGGAGAGAGAAACAGACTTACCCTTTCAGGTCAATGACTTTTTAACCAAATTCACGAGGTCAGCTTGAAAATGGGATACAAATAAAATGTCAGCCAACAAGAAACTCGGGATCTTGCCCGTGGGTTTTATTTTAATTAGTTTATAGGATGTGATGTCACTGGCTGAGCCAACATTCATTTCTCATCCCTAATTACCCAGGGGGCAGTTCAGAGTCAGCTATTTATCAGCCCAGGTGACCAGTGAGGCTGTGTTTGTATAGAGAGGAGCCACAGCATTGTTTAAAATGTCACCCCCTTGCCACATGGCAGCTATTAGAGACTTATTGGCCTGGAACATTTTACAAACCCTGCAGCTGGGATGTAAGATGTTAAACATGTACCTTGGCCGTAGCTGGCTACAAGGCAAGTGCAATTCTATTCCACAGACAGGCCGAGCTCACCCAATGAATGTGATGACGGACACAGCAGCTGGTTGTGAGCAGGAGGACAGACCTATAAACATCTGCCTGAACTTCAATCACTCTCCTTATCCCAGGAAATCAAAGCTTTTTTCAGGATGGTCTAGTGGTGTTATTGCTGGACTTTTAATCCAGAAACCCTCGTAGTATTCCGAGGGTCCGGGTTCGAATACTGCCATGGCATGTGGTGGAATTTGAATTCAGTAAAGTATCTGGAATTAAGATTCTAATGCTGATTGCAAATTCATTGCCAATGGTCAGGAAAAAAAACCCATCTGGCTCACTCATGTCCTTTAGGGAAGGAAACTGCCATCCTTACCTGGTCTGGTCTACATGTGACTCCAGACCCACAGCAATGTGGTTGACTCTTAACTGCCCTCTGGGCAATTAGAGATGGGCAATAAATGCTGGCCTAGTCAGTGACACCCTATGCTATGAATGAATTGGATTGGATACTGAGCTGGTACAGTAATGCAGTAATAATTTCCGTCTCTGGGGCTAATCGGAAAACCAGTCAGCCCTAAGCAGCAACCTGGGGGTTATATTGAAATCAATGATGAAAGATCCATTCAAGCCAGTGAGCTGGGGTTGCCTGTGGCCCGGTCAAGAATGCAGTCAGTGGGGGCCAATGGTGGGAGAGGGTAGTCAGTTTTGTGAGGCCACATTATAAAAGGGCAGGGAGGACGGGGCTTCAAATCATTCAGGGGAGGGGGGGCTTGGTCAGTGCCCACTTGGACACCCCCTTCCCAAGATACCAGCCCTGCATTTGTTCTTTATTGCCCAGACCCCACCTCCATCCTGACCCTCCATTCTCCCTGAGATTCCTTCCCCAGGACTCCTCCACTCCGGCAGCTGACAGTGCCCACTTCCTGAGCTCTGGCGCTGCTAACGCTGCTGTCCAATCTGATTACCTAGCAGCTCCCAGGGCAGTATGGCTACAATCCAATCTCCTCTTAGTGCATTCGCTGCAGCTGATCTCCCCTCTGAGGGGGCAGGGTCAGAGGAAGAGCTATCTGCCCTCTCCGTTAGCAATCCTGTTTCTCCAAACTCTGCTGAGAATTTCTAGCATTTTCTTTAAACGTCGCTCAAAGAAGACACAAAGCTGAATCTGTTTGTCTTCTCTCTGCAGAAAGAGGACGGTTGGGGGGATTGCAGAGCTGGTGCTGGTCACACGAGGGAACACTTATTAACATTGGGCAGCCTTGGTAGAAGTGGAAGGAGCTTTCTTGGAGTGGAAACCTCCCCTATCATCAGCCCACCTTCCTCCTCCATCATCCTTGGAGGTGAAGAGAGAGGCTTGAGAATGGTCTCTTGGAGAAGCTGAAAGCCCAGGTTTCCTCTTGTTTAGTACAAGGCTCTGTCCAAGTGAAGCGGGTGAATGTGGGCAAGGAACAACTATCTGGAGGGTTTGTTCCCCAACGCTCAGGAAAGAGACACATGGTAACATTGGTACCTGGGCTCTGACATCAATCTCTCAGAACAATGACCAGGCCCTCTGATTCCACGGCACTGTCTTGCAAAAGCACTAAACCGTCCGCTCATCCATTTTAAAACTAAACTTTAATTGTTTCCCATGAGCAATTTGCTCATTTCAGAACAGGCTAACCTTTAATATTAACCATGCTGTTATAATATTTTGCCTTAATGATCCTGTGCAGGTGTTTTATCACTCTTATTCGTTTTGATATGACGATTCTGTTTATAGAACACTCAGCTCACTTTTTGGAATATGACTGAACTAGGGCAACCACAAATGGTTATCGCAATAACAAATATTGTTTGTTAAGTAACTAGAAGTTTCACAAAAAAAAACCCAAGCCAGCTTGTGCTTTTCCATTCACTTGGCTCCGCTCTAATTGCATTCAGCTCAAAGTTCCCATTTGACAAAGTACGTTTCACGCAAATGAGACATTCTCCCAGGATGTGAATGAAAAATTAACATTTGGTGATTAACTGCAATCTTCCTTATTTTTCACAGACTTGAGAAGAGTCCACTGACCGCACAAACCATTTTAAGCCAGAAGTAACATTTATGCCGCACATTGAATGTGACAATTACACATGAATTTGAATTTCTGGTTGCAGTCTTCCTGGCTTCAGTCTCTGCTTCATTCAGTAGACAGCGTGTCTCTAAAAACTGTGGGTTGCGTAACGTAGACGGACACTGTGTTGTGGTCTCTACCTTGCTGGACATACACATCAGACACTAAGCTGCAAAACTGTGTGACACTTCAGGAAGATGTTGAAGATTTCAGGTTTTTCAATGCACTCTCCTATTGTTGTGGACAACATTCTTCAATCAACTAATACGACAAAAATCGGCCAATCATTTCACGACTGATTTAGATGGCCTCACAGTGTGGGAAATGACAGCCACATTTACCCGCAAAACACCAACAAAAGTTAATGTGCTGCATCTGAAACTCGATGTGAGTGTGTGATTGTGCATACTACACATAATTTCTCACTCTGCTCTGTAATTTTTCAAACCATTTCATTGTTATGATGAACAGCTTACCCCTCACTTCCTACAAAAAAGCCTATAAAATGGAACTTTGAGGATTGTTAAGGATGATATCATGCCTTCACCAAAATTCAAGAACAACAGAGAGTTGTATGATCCTTCTGACGAAATGGAATAGTCCTTATTAATAGCAATAAAGCTTTGTGCTCTCTGAACAGAGTCTCTCTGCAGGCACTCTACAGTGGGTGTATCCTCTACCACTGATCTCTAGATAGACCCACGACAAAGTAGAGACAAAGTAAAGACAATAGAGGGATTGGTTACAGTAAACTACCCCAAGCGTCATTTATTGTCCGTCCCTAGTTGCCCCTTGAGAAGGTGTGGGTGAGCTGCCTTCTTGAACCACTGCAGTCCATGTGCTGTGGGTTGATCCACAACGCCCTTAGAGAGAGAATTCCAGAATTTTGACCCAGCGACAGTGAAGGAACGGCGATATATTTCCAAGTCAGGATGGTGAGTGGCTTGGAGGGGAACTTGAGGGTGGTGTTCCCATGTATCAGCTGCCCTTGTCCTTGTAAGTGGAAGTGGTCCTGCGTTGGGAAGATTCCAGTGTGAACTAAACAAAGCTGAAGAATATCTCTCCAACTGTAATCTTCATCCAATGCTGGTGTCAGGAGGCCAAGGGGTTTGTTTGCACAGACCTCAGGCTATCTGTCTGTCAACACTTTGTCAATTGCTACAGTTTAACTTGGTTGAAATTATTCCAACTTCATTTCAATGAACAATCAAATGTAAAGGAGGAAAATAAAAGCACAGTGTGTACAAATTAGTGCATGTATAAGTCAGTCCGTGTGTACGATTCACAATGTCTAGAAATCAGTGTGTGTAAAAATCAGTGTGTGCAATGAACTCTTAACATCTACAAACCATGCTAGTGAAGGCAGTCATTTAGAGCTTGATGGATCTGCCAATATTTTCTAAACTGTTTTGCCTGTCAATTGGATGTCTCCTTCCTAACACCCCATTACTGAAAGAGCAATGCGCTATTGGCTGCATTGAATTCTAGACCTTTGGGATAGCGCTGAATGGTCTCCTCCTGCTCTTGTTTTATTGAAATTCCTAGATTGCTAAACCTAAACAGGAGGTCATTTAGCTGGATGGTTGGTTTAGGATTCAGAGTGACATCAACAGAATGGGTTCAATTCCCACAACGGTTGGATTACCATGAAGGAATGCCCTTCGCAACCTTTACCCTCACCTGGTGACCCTCCAGTTAAATCCATACCAGTCATCTCTCTCTAACAAAGAACAGACCAATTCTCTGTTAAGACTGTGCTAAGTTTAGTCCCAAACAATTCTTTGGAAAGAAATTTAATTTTTTGAGTCCACTAGCGTAAGGCAATTGGAAAAATATTTGCAGAGTCTGGGCCTCAAAGTGTATTGGAAACAAACGTCCTATTCCAATTTGCTATTCATGTAACTACTCCTGATTGCAGGTTCTACAAAACATATCAGTCAATACCTCACTAGAAGGGCTTTTTCAAACAAAATCCTAAATGATTCCTGACTCCCTGGAGTATTGTGTACAGCAATGGTCCCCTTACTGAGGAGGGATTATAGTTGCATTGGAGGCAGTTCCAATGAGGTTCACTATGTAGATTGATTCCAGAGAGGAGGGGTTTGTTGTTTGAAGAGAGATGGAGCAGTTTAGCCTGATACTTTCTGCCATTTAGAAGAATGAGAAGAGATCTAAGGTCTATAATATAGATCTTTTGAAGTTTCTGAAATGGATAATTTGGAATACAGTTCTGTGATTATTTATGAGGACCAAGGTGCTGTAGGTCCACAGTGAGGACCCAATCAGCTCTAGATCTGAGGTCTATAAGATGCTAAAGGAGATTGACAGTCAACGTGGAGAAGAGAGGGCAATCTAGAATGAGAGGCCATAGTTTTAGGATAAGGGGCAGCAGATTTAAAGCAGAGTTGGGAAGAAATTACTTCTTTCCAAGAATTGTGAATCTGTGAAACTCACTCCCCCAGATTGTGGTAGATGCTGGGACATTGAGTAAATTTAAGGAGGAGATGGACAGGTTTTTAATTAGTGATGGGCTGAAGGGTTATGGGGAGTGGGCAGGAAAGTGGTGTTGAGGCCGAGATGAGATCAGCCATGATTGTATTAAATAGGATTAGGTTTGAAGGGGTGAATGGCCTACTCCTTCTCCAAGTTCTTATGTTCACTTCAGAACAATTGTAAAATATTGATTTCACTTCAAATTGAGGGACAGAGCTGGTGGTGAGGCATGTTCTAAGCGAGCTAAGTAAGACCAACACAATCAAAAGCAAGTATGAGTTAGAGCAACATTTATGATTTGTTCAGAACAAAGTCAGGGAATGAAAGTCAAATTGCTGCTGATGTTATAACATGCAACACTGTAAAACATAAGAGCAGAACGCCATTCAGCCCATTGACCGAAGGCACAATGCCCATGACTCCATAAATTTAATTGCACCTTGAACCACATAACCGCATCAGCTTCATCCTATTTCAGTATTTTTGGAAGATGTTGTCATCCATTTATCTTATCTTAACTTTTAAAGCAATGTTTTAAATGTAATTCCCAGATTTGAGAGGGTGTTCATGACTTAATGGTGTGCAAGATGCTTTTATTTGTTTTCTTTAGATTAAAAAGTCATTGATCAAAGGGTCTGAATTTACTTCAAGGGCAAGCTTTAGAATATTTAAATCTGCTTGAAAAAATGTCACTTGCTTACGATTTGGCCAGGAATGTCAGATGGATACACAATAAGTGTGTATGAATCAGTGGCCATTATTGTTCTCTAACTGTCCATGTTTTAAGTAAAGATTTAATCTCACTGAACATTAGAGGAAGCACCAGGATTAAGTTCCCACACTGAATGATACAGTGATTTACTTCTCTGAGTGACACAGTTGTGGGAAATTGTCAGCCACATTTCCCGGAGACAGCTAGCCTGCTAAGGATACAAGAGGAAATATCCTCACTGAGGACCCACAGCACCTTGGTGCTCACAAATAATCACAGAACTATTTTCCAAATTATCCATTTCAGAAACTTCTGAAGTGGAGAAGAGTTGAAATAGGATTGATGAACACGTGAATCCATTCACATGTTGAATTGTACGATCTGATCATAAAGCTTTTATATCCTCGCACTAAATGCACTAACGAGAAAAGCAAATTAATACCAAACATTTTGAAAAATAGCCATTTCCAGAAAAAGTCACGTGTAAATGACTAATTCGCCTCAGCAAACGATAAATTGGATCATCAGAAATTATATACAAATTTCTTCAAATTTCTAAAATAATACCATGACTCAGATAACATCATAATCATATTCAAACCTTTCAGATGAATATTCTGAATTATTCAAGTATGATGTTATGAATTTCTTGTCCATTTATAATCTGTAAGTGGTGCCCAAACATGATTCTATTCTTTTAATCTCTCATTCACTGTGGACTCTGTCTTTCTTTTAAGTTGGGATCTAAAAGGCCCGACTGGTTTAGTATCATTGAGGTTAGCTACTTGTTAGTCTGACAGGAAGAGGCTTCTGCCTTGGAATCTTGGCAGTTTATTTTATGATAGCATCAGTTATGTCTATTATTGAGGGAGGTTAGATCTCTCAACATACATTTGGAAAGGTGGCATATAGTGATTAGAACCAGGTGGATCGTTTTGACAGTGAAACCCCTGGTTGGGGGTTGTTAACCTGGGCCAGTCAGGAATCCCTGGCTGACAGAGATAAACGTGGGATTCAGAGTCTCCCGATTTTGGGAGTTGGCTGGGCACAGCCAGTGTACTGCGCACACGTAAATACAGGGGGACGTGGTGATGGAGTACCAGCCTCTGTGCAGTTATTTCATGGCATCAACTTCTTTGGGAGCTGAGTCTTCAGTTTTCTCTCCAGCAGTAATTCTGATCACGATAAACCACACTGAGGTGGGATGGACCAGTAGTTTAACAACACTGTATAAAAATCAGCACTTTTCTTCAAAAGTGACAGAATGGTCCTACCTAATGCTCAACTAACCAACTTGATAGTGGATTCAAACTGGTTAAAACTGTCTTTTACAAACTGGGGCTCATTATGTGACACAATCACATCAGGAAGCCCATGTGCAACTAACATTTCATTCCAAACTCCTGACAATCGCAGCTGCAATTTTTTTTTAATTCATTCACAGGATGAGGGCATCGCTGGCTAGGTTAGCATTTATTGCCCATCCTTAATTGCCCAGAGAGCAGTTAAGAGTCAACAACATTGCTGTGGGCCTGGAGTCACACATAGGCCAGACCAGGTAAGGATGGCAGTTTCCTTCCCTAAAGGACATTAGTGAACTAGATGGATTTTCCTGACAATCGACAATGGATTCATGGTCATTGTTAGATTCTTAATTCCAGATATTTATTGAATTCAAATTCCACCATCTGCCATGGTGGGATTTGAACCCTGGGCCCTGGGGTGTTATCTGGATCTCTGGATTAACAGTCCAGCAATAATACCTCTAGGCCATCGCCTCCCCCTAAACTGTGGCTCCTAACCTTCTCACTTCTATCCATCATTAAAAAATAGTTCACAGCAACAAGATGAATTTCAAACAGAAATTAGATCTGTTCCTATTCTTTCCCACGAGGGCTCTGCTGAAGAAAGTGATGGTGGTCAGTGACTCCTACTGTTCAAACCTGTGAACAGCACACATTTCACAGTCAGCTGTCAAATCCTCAAACTCTTATTCCCTGATCACTGCAATGATGACTCAACTCTGGCCACACCGCACTCTCCCCCCCACCCTTTTCAAAGTGTGCCTAGTCTGGGAAATCTTCTCCCAGTGAAGCTTGAAATCATCAGCATTTCATCAATCACCAGTCAATAACTCTGAAACACTGTGGAAGCTCAATATAAGTTTTTAATGGCCAACTGACAGGCTTTGGTGCTGTAAAACTAACAAATGATATTCTCAGTCACTCCTGTCTGATCCTGTGTTTTTATTTCAACTGATTTCTGCTTGCTGATCACTGTGTTTCTGTGACCTGACTATATGACTCAATGTCAGGAATAAATTTCACTTCATGCCTGATAAGATAGCTGCCCACCACTCTATCGAGTGAATCTCCTTCGTCTGTAACATCCCCTACAAATAGCGTGTCTGACAATTGAAACTCATAAGGCTGAATGGAATCTCCATATCCATAACTTTGGCAATATTTTCTCATCTAACAGGGAGTCTATGGTTTGTGATCTGTCTCTGTGAGCACCTTCAGGCCACGGATGTGGTCGGAAAATCTCTCGTACGCCATGTGACTGAGAGCACCTTTTTCTCTCTTACTGAGTGATATGTCTCTAGCTGGCAGTGCCCTTGAGGGAGAATGCCCAGGTTTTTGACACTCACCTGACTGTCCCTGAACTAACCCTGCTCCTAAGTCTGGAGCTGAAACATCAGCTGTCATGATAGTTGGAAAGCATAGCTTGTAGTGGGCCAGGATATCTGAATGTTTGGAACGCAGCCTCCTGATACAGGTCTTAACACCATTTCTGTGATTTCTTGAAGACTTGTCTCAAAGTTTTGATCATTGCTGCCAAATGAGGCAAAATGTTGCTAGTGTTTTTTTTAGCATCCTTAAAAATCTTTGCAGGTTTTCAAAGTGGGAAACCCCTTTATGGCTAGTAAGAACTACCGATGCTAGAGTCTGAGATAACAAGGTGTGGAGCTGGAGGCACACAGCAGGCCAGGCAGCATCAGAGGAGCAGGAAAGCTGACTTTGAAGAAGGGTCCCGACCTGAAACGTCAGCTTTCCTGCTCCTCTGATGGTGTCCAGCCTGCTGCGTTCCTCCAGGTCAACCCATTTTATGGCCTTTCCTCTCTGTGAGTCTACTATCATTCTTTCCCATTTCAGCCGACAAGGTGTCCCATGAAGTGAATACGTTCCTTCGAAAATTCACATTAAGAATGAACCCTTCAATATTTGGGCAAAACTGCATGGACCTTCTGGTCATGCCCCTCAAACACCGTGTCCTGTATCAATACATCATCCATGTGGCATATGACATCTTGTAGATCTTGTAAAATATTGGAGAAGGTCCACTGAAAAATCTCAAACTTGAGTTGGCTAAATGTCAGTAAATTGAATCAAAATCTCCCGAATGAGTTACAATTGCAGAGTGGGATGAAATAGCCTAGTGATATCGTTAGCTTAATTAATTCAGAGATCCAGTTTAAGGATGTATGTTTGAATCCTGTTGTGGCAGATTGTGGAATTTAAATTCAATAATAATCTAGAATTAAGAGTCCAATGATGACAATGTAAGTCTTGTTAGTTATAGGGGAAAATCACACCTGGTTTACTCATATCCTTTAGGGAAGGAAGCTGCCATCCTCACCTGGTCTGGACTACATGTGACTTCAGACCCACAGCAATGTGATTAACTTTCAACTGCTCTCTGGGCAATTAGGGAATGGGCAATAAATGCTGCCTGGCCAGTGATGTCCACATCCAATGAATTTTAAAAAATCTTGATTGCTCATCCAATGCCGCTTGCCAGAACCCGATGTTAGCATTGAGCTTGGCGGTACCTCTACATTTAGACATTTTAGTGAAACCGTTATCTATTTTAGACAGAGGATGGATGTCTCTCACCTCCACTTTGATGAGCAGCGTTAGGTCAACAAAAATTTGGATGGGGGTGGGTGGGGCTCAATAGGATTGCGTAAAGAACCATGGCCAAGCTTCACCTGGTTGGTTTTGTTGCCAGGGCAATGGGGCCCATTCCAGTCATTTTCTCATGGTGTTTCTCAACTTGTTTCCTTAAAGGATTCCCAGAAATATAAAGGCTCATTGTGATGCTATATTCAATATTGGGCTTTCTTAATCCTTGAAACAATTTCAGGAATTCCTGCTCAAAGCTACTCTTGACTTCTTTCTGCAAGGCTCTTCTACCTTTTAGAGTGTATATTTTTGCTTGAGCGTGAGGTGTCCTGATTAAGAATTCCATATACATTCTTCACTTTCTGACACCCCTTGGGTTGTAGACTTCCTTGTAGTATACCTTTAACCTTGAGAGCTATATCACCCAAATCAGGTAAATGCCCTGCTATAGGCTGCAAACACTGTTCCTTGCACTGTAGTATACGATCTGATAACACTGTGACATTTGACCCTGTATCAAGCTTAAAATTAACAAGGTCCCTACCATTAATATCTCACTGCCAAAACATTTGGCTTGGATCACTTATTTCCTCCAGGAATAACTTTGGCTTTCTTTCCACTGTAACCTGTTAACTGGTTTAAATAGGTATTTCACTTTTGTTGCTTGATAACTGTGCCATACTTCAACATTTCTTCTGGAAGTATCCTGTAGTTTTACAGATGAAACATTCTTTTAAATTTCTGGGCAATGATTATGCATATGAAGCACCCATAATCCACAGTGATGACACTGACTCTTAGCATCTTGTCCTTAAGGCTTTTGCATTGAATAAGGCCTTGGAATTAAGTGGATTCTACTGATCTCCTGTGAAAAGGTTGATCCTTTAATCTTTGAATCCATTTGTGATGCATCCTGACTTCTGATTCACTCTGCTTCACATCTGAATGACTTTTTCCAAAGTCTAATCTTCTCCGAACTGTAACAAACCTGACAAGGTTTTATTAGTAATTACAACCATAATTGTATCTTTTATGTATTCTGACTTCAAAGTTCCATACTCACATTTTTCACTGATCTGTGGAGATCATTAATAAAATTATCTATGAGTTCCCTGCATGGTAAACGCTTCCGTTAAATTTTGCATTTCCAAGAATTTTATTTGTCCTAATGTTAAAATTATTACCAAAAGCCTGTGGAAATTAACAAAGTATCTGTTGTTTATTTTATGCCTTGTTGAGGAAGATTTTCATCAGCTTATAGCCCCATTTGAATTCAAAAATGTATTTACTTGGTCAGCTTAGGATTTAGTATCTAGTCTGGAAGCAATTCTGTATCTTAAGGACTTCAAATTGTCTAATTATGTATTTTATTTGGTCCATGTCTAAAATTGAAACATCTTGATGATATTATTTGTGCTGTCATGTCTTCCTAATAAAATTATTCATGTTACTTGCGTTAAAAGGTTTTTAAATTAATTATTGTTGTATTGAAGGGTTTTCTGACACTAATGCTGTCAAAGGGAGAATTCCTGCCTTTTATCATTTATAAATGATTCCCATTCATGCAAACAACTTTACTGAATAAGTCCCACTGCCTGTGGTCTTAGACACAATCCCATTTGCCCGACAGCTTTATTGAATGTCTCTTCACCATTCTGCAGAAAAATTCCTTTCCTTTGAAGAAATTCCTTGGATAATTTGTGTGCTCTGTGATGCTCCTCATAATTCTTGTTGCTTTATTCTTCTTTCCTGGATCTGGTTTTTGTAAATTCTTCCCACCTTTACTGTGGTTCCAATAATGGATGTCCCACACTCTTCTCTGGCCTCAATATTCTAACTTCCTGCTTCTGTTAGACTTTCTCCATGTTGCTTAATTGCCCCAATATTTCTTTAATTGTGGCTTTGCGATGTTCCCAGCGCTGGGAGCTCCTTTCAGAATTATTTCTGTGGTCTTTGATTTTCTCCTTACTGTGGCCATGCTTCATGGTACCTGCTCGCTCTGATCTGTAGGGACTTTGCTTCATTCTAGTCTTTTCATCCTGTAACAATGTCATATTTTTAACAATTTCCAATTGCAAACCAAGGATTTCAACTTTACTGATGGAGCCTCCAATGTCCATTTGTTCCCTGGCTGCCTATCGAGTTGGGTGTGTTCCTCCAGCTCAGCGTTCTGTGACTGCCCAATATGACTAATGTCCCAGTCGGCTCCCACCTGCTTCTGCACCTGGCTTGCCCCAAGACTCCCTGGGCTGAGGGACGGGAGGGCAGGGGGGTGTGCAGGTTACAATCTGGAGGGTGTAATGGGTCTGGGGGAGGTGTAGATGGGGTTTGTGTGTTTGGTAACCTAGGGAGGGGGCAGAGTCAGTTGAATAATTATTCAGGAGATCATCAAGGCATTTAATAGTCTGACCTTTCCTTAGTAACTACTTAATTAAATTCAGTAGAACCCTCCAAATTCTCTGATTTAAATGGACACCTTTGGAGGGTTACAGGATTAAAGGGGTCTTCAATTATCCAGTTAATTCATTTGGAGTCCGCTGCATCAGTCCCCATGGTAACACCGATCCACACTGGAATAATGACTGTCTGGACATTGGAAAATCCAGGCCTGAGGTTCTAAGGAGACCTGGATGAGAATCAGGCACAGAACTAGGCAGCAGCAGGTCTTCCACTGGATGCCCCAAGGGCAAAGGTCCCATCCACCAATCGAAGGCCAGATCTTCATATCTCAGAAACAACACCGGGCACTGCTGTGAATGTTTCATTCATCCAAAGCCCAGGAGCCCGGCACATGGAGCGACAGACAAGAGAGAGGTTTCAGAGGGAGACCAACAGGGCTCAAGTACGGCTGGCTCTCAGAGGATCCTCCTTCCCCAATTCTATATCTCTCACCAGTGACCCCCACCCAAAACTGAAACTCAAAAGTGCTTGTTTTCCCAGCTCCCCACCTGGTGAGTACTCACACATTAGGAGCAGTGGTGAGATGATGCTTTACATGGGCCTGAAATGTGTTTGAGATTGTCCGAGGTCAGTCACCTCAGCTCCAGGGCATCTCTGCAGGAGTTCCTCAGGGTAGTGTCCCCGTCCCAACCACCTTCAGCTGCTTCATCAACGACCTTCCCTCCATCATAAGGTCAGAAATGGGGGTGTTCACTGATGATGGTACAATATTCAGCGCCATTCATGACTCCTCAGATACTGAAGCAGTCCATATTCAAATGCAACAAGATCTGGACAATATCCAGGCTTGGGCTGACCAGTGGCAAGTAACATTTACATCACTAAAGTGGTAGGCAATGGCCATCTCCAATAAGAGACAATCTAACCACCACCTCTTGACATTCAGTGTCATCACCATCACTGAATCCTCAATTATCTGTACCCTATAGATTATGATGGATAGAAAGTAAGCTGGACAATCTAGATAAACACAGTGGCTACAGGACCTGGTCAGAAGCTGATCATTGTACAATAGAAGTACCTCATCTCCTGGAGGTAGGAGACTGTAAAGTTAAGATTGGAAAATGGAAACTAAAAGGCTCCGCATGGTATTTTGGGATTAATAGGGGGAGTTGGGGGCAGAGACGGACAATGATTTCGGACAGCAAGAAAACTTGGGAAATGAACATACTGGAGCGCCATTTTGAAGCATACGTTGGACCAGTGTGTCCCATCTACCAGTTTCACTGATATTTCCTTCTGGATAATTCCTTATCCTTTTCCGCACTGACCCACCGTGAACCAGAACTCAGCAAAGCTGCAAATCTCTCACCAGGATCCCAGCTCTCAACCGCATACTGCATCGGCTGCTCCAAACTCTTCTTGATGTTTTTTTTAAACACAGACAATGTGTTTTGGAACATTTTCTCCTTTCTACAGTTGTATTTAACACCAATCAATTAAATATGAAACAAGATGTTTTCAACAATGACTAATATTTATACAAATGATGAGAGAAATGTTTTGCATGCTCCAATTCACACATGTAGTCTCATTATGAGCACTAATCGTTTATCTTTGGAAGAAAATTAATGCTTGCTTTTACCTCACATTGAAACATTTGCCTGAGGGTTTCTGAGGCGACTGAAAACCAAGAAATTTGGCCTGGTTTAGGTTTAGATTTAAAATTTTCACTTTCCATGCAATCTAAAATAATCTTATATAACTAGATTATAAACATTTACTTCATGTTAAATATGGATCAGAAATATTGCCATAGGATATTTTCTAACTCACTGGAACATCAACATACATATTTTTCTCCATCTGTTTAAGATCCATGAATTGTTTTGGTGGTTATTTCTTGACATAAATGATTTTAAAGAAGAAGGAGGGAAATGAAACGGATTAGATTCTGTGAGTTAACAAGAAATGAAATCAATAATTTTGTCTTATTTTGATGCTAAACTTCAACCGCATTCCTCAAAGTGATGGTTCCACTATATCACACCCTCAATACAACATTCAAGGCTGATTTATCTTTGCTTATGCTTGCAGCTGAAGTTAAGATTTGGTTCATACATGAGACCAATTTCACATACAAGTCTCAAAACTGTAATGTCACCTCCAACAACAGGGGGGCAACGGTGAGGGTGGACACCGAAGAGAGGAGCTCAAGTAATTGAGCCAAGCCTCTCTGTGGGAATGTGCCTTTGACTGGAAGGGGCCTCTTGAAGAAAGAAAAAAGTCAGGCAATGGATTTCCTCAACTGGATGTAAACTACAGGCTTAATTCCATGCAAATACTTGGTCTAGGCCCAAAACGTCAGTTTTCCTGCTCCTATGATGCTGCTTGACCTGCTGTGTTCATCCAGCTCTACACCTTGTTATCTCAGATTCTCCAGCATCTGCAGTTCCTACTGTCTCTGTTCTCCTTATTTATTTTACCTTTAATTTCCTGTCATGTTTGTAACAATCTGATGCTAAAGAATCCCTGCTTCATGATCTTCAAACCATCTGTCTGTGTGAATATCATGTTACAGCCTGTTGCCAACAGCATCGCCACTGACAACCCCCAAACCCCACCAGCCCCACTGCACACACCAAGCATTCCACTCCTATAAACGGGGTGTGGGTGTCACTATCGTCACCCTTCGATAATTGCCTTTGAACTGAATAGCTTTGTCAGTCATTTCAGAGTAAACACCATTGCGGTGGGTTTTTTGTCGCATGTGCGAGAGTAGCAAAGGAAAGCAGATGAGTGAACCCCAAATAGACTTTTGCAAAAATCAATGATAGTTTCATGGTCACTCTATATTATCAAACAACTAATTCAATAAAGATGCAATAATTTTTTGAACATTCACAGTCAGTGATATAGAAATAAAAAGACTTCTGCGTGTAAATATCCCAAAACACAAACACTTCAGGACCAAAGTGTCAGGTTGGCATGTCGTCTGTGTTATAGCCAACAGATTCGATTGTTTAAACCCGTTGAAACATAAAAATACTTAAAGGGATAAACAGAGTACATGGAGGTAAGATGGGACCTCACAGAATATGAGTTCCCTGATTGGGGCTGTTAACTTCGTCCAATCGGGGAGCCCTGGCTGACAAATATAAACAGAAGTGTCAGAGGTTCTGTTCACTCTGAGAGCCGGCTCTGAGGAAACCAGACCACCATCAAGTACTATGAAGATTTAAACAAAGGGTGACTTGGTCCTGGCTACTGGTCTCTGTGGAGTCATTTCAGTGGTGATGAGAGAAACAAGATATGGTCCTGAAGAAATTCACTCACAACTGTCATCTTCGTGTTGGTGTAAGCATTTCTGGCATCATGCTAGTATTTGGGAAGCTTGACTTGTTCAATTCTGCCATGAAAGACTGGGCCCAGTATTTAGAAAGAATGCATTTTTTTTCAGGCAAATGACTTTGGGGTGGATGGAAAGCAACGAGCAATTCTCCTGACAGCTTGTGGATCGGCAGCTTTTTCAGTTATTAGGAGCCTTATGTTTCCTGAGGTACCAGAGACTACAAACCTTTCAAGAGTTGATGGATTTAAGTTAAGGAATACTATGAGCTCAAGCCTCATCTAATTCTGAGATACCATCAGTTTTATTTGACAGTTCAAGAACCAGAGGAATCCTTGTCAGGATTCTTGACAAGGTTAAGACAACTGGTAGAGGTATGTGACTTCGGTTTAACCCTTAATGAGATGCTGTGAGACAGTTTGGTATGTGGGATTAAAGATGTTACCGTGCAAAGGCACCTACTAGCTGAAGCCTAGTTGCAGCAAGTGGAGAATATGAGCCGCAGGGTATTCCAATGGAAGCGGACACCCTTGCCAGGCTGATGAGCTTGGGGAACACCACTTGAGTGGCAGCAATTGCAGAGCCTCACTCAGGACGTATCCTGTACAGAGGGACTCTAGGTCAGACCAAAGCAAAACCCCAAAAACAAACCCAAGCCTCGGCCAAACTGTTAAAATTTTCTTCAGGATCCAGGCAGGTAGGTAGGCCACTGTAGTTGCTGCTGGTGTACAGGCTTGAGACACCAAAAGGGTCCTACTAGGCATTAGCTAAGTAAGAGAACCCATAGACCGGTAACCAGGAGAGTGCACACCCTGCAAAGTCCACCCACATCTGTTTTGGAACAGTTAAGTTGCTTAGTAACATCCAAATCAGAACCAATCAAAATAAATGTCTGGTTAGATGGTCACCCAGTTCTCATGGATGTCAATACTGACACAGGTGTTTCAGTGATCACAGAACCAGTCTTGAACAAAATTCGCTCTCGACTCCAACCTTTAAGTTTGCGTAAGACCTTGATTAGACTGAGAACCTATACCAGGGAACCTTTACAGAGTTAAGGTACAACTGCAGTTCCAGTCTCTTATGAGAAGCAGCTGGTTCGGTTACCACTGACTGTAGTAAAAGGCTCAGGCCTGAACTTGATGCGGAGAAACTGATTGAGAAAAATTCACCTTGATTGGCTCACCATTTTTCAATTAGAAAATAGCTGTCTGTGTGAAGTCCTAATTAAATACCCAAAGGTTTTTCAGGAATTTTTAGGGCCTATAAGCAGCCAAGGTACTTTGCATGTTGACCAGGAAGCAATTGCATGATTTTGCAAGGCCCACCTGGTTCATTTGCCTTGTGGGAAAAAGTAGAGGCATAAATCAGGAGGGTGGAGAGTAAAGGAATCATCAAACCAGTGCAGTTTGCAGAATGGGCAGCACCAGTCGTTCTGATTGTGAAACCCAATGGGTTGGTTCGCCTTTGTGGGGATTTCAAACAAACAGTAAACTGCTTTTTGCAAATGGATACATACCCAATCCCTCACGCAGAGGAATTATACACAAAACTGGTGTTTGGGAGCTGTCCTTCACAAAGCTGAACGTGAGCCATGTGTACATGCAATTATGGTTAGATGAGGATTCTCTGAGTGTGCTGCAATTAATACCTATAAGAGTTTGTACCAATACATGAGACTTCCACTTGGGGTATCATCTGTCTGTGCCATTTTTCAGCAGATGATGGAGAACATTTTACAAGATCTAGCCCAGGTCCAGATGACCTATGCTAATAAGAGGGAAGACAATAAAGTGCACTTAGAGACTTGGACATAGCCCTTAGATGTTTCTCCAAGGCAGCCATACACCTTAATAGGGAAAATTGTGTGTTCCAGGCTCCCCAAGTGACCACTTTGGCTACACAGTTGACAAGACCGGGTTACACCTGTTGGAAAATACAGCGAGAGGGAACAAAGTCTTTATCAGAGCTTAGAGTTTTCCTTGGATTGGTGAATTATTACGGAAAGTTCATTCATAACCTGGCCTCCTTTCTGGCATCCTTACATCTACTATTGAAAAAGATCAGCCTTGGAAACAGTCTCATAGCCAAGATGTAGCCTTTGGGGAAGTGAAGAAGTAGCTATCATCATCTAAGATATTGGCCCACTATATCCAAGTGAGATCTGGTATTGACATGTGATGCATCCTCATACAGTATCGGGATGGTGTTGGCTCACAGATGGTCCAATGGAAAGGAACACTCAATGACCTACTCTTCCCGGACATTGGCAGATGCAGAACACAAATACACTCAGATATACAAGGAAGATTTGGCAGTTACCATCAGTGTGAGAAAGTTCCACCTAGTACCAGACCACAAACCCCTGCTCGAGCTACTCAAAGGGGACAAGGCTGTGCCACCCATAGCTTCAGGTCAAATTCAGCAGTGGGCTCTCATTTCAAGTGCATACAACTACAAGTTGGAACTCCGTCCAGGAGGCCAAGTAACAAATGCAGATGCCTTGAGCTGCCTCCTGCTGGCGGATACACCACCAGAAAAGTCCGTTCTGTTTTTAAACTTTCTGAACACTCTCCTGGTCATCGGTGACAATATCAGACTGCAGACACAGAAAGATCCCTTCCTGGCAAAACTAAACCAGCTGGTGGTGACAGCAGAAAGAAAAGGGCCATCACAACCAGGATTGAGACCTTCCTGGAGCCAGTAAGACCGAGTCACCATAGAGGATGGTAGTTTATTCTGGCGAGAAATAGCGATCGCCCTGAGTAAAGGTACTGGCTGAACTCCACTAGGGTCATCTAGGGCTTTCCAAAATGAAGATGTTGGTGAGAAGTTATGTCTGGTGGCCAGGACGGGATGCAGATATAGCCATGTTGATGGAGCAAAGTGCAGAGTGCCCACAAAGACAAAAATTACTGCCAGCACATTCATGGGAATGGCCAGGTTAACCCTGACTCAGTTACACATTGGCTATGCCAGCCGTTGACTATGCCAGCTCAATGTTCTTAGTCACTGTGGATACCCACTCAAAGTGATTGGATATGCATAGAGATACTAGGAACTGCAGATGCTGGAGAATCTGGGATAACAAGGTGTGGAGCTGGATGAACACAGCAGGCCAAGCAGCATCACAGGAACAGGAAAGCTGATGTTTCAGGCCTAGTCCCTTCTTCAGAAAACGAAGATTTCTGAAGAAGGGTCTAGGC